>PVKY010000092.1:12509-80208 GCA_004027775.1 Bradypus variegatus | reverse complement strand
GCTGAGGCTGGCAGGGCTGTGTGCCCGGGGTGCCTGGGGCAGCCGGAGTCTGACTGAGCTGGCTGCCCCTGCCACCACTCCAGACAGACCCGGTGCGGCTGACTCAGCTGTACGAGCAGGCTCGCTGGGACCTGCTCCTGGAGGAGATGGACTGCACCGAGGAGGAGATGATGGTGTTCGCAGCCCTGCAGGTGCCAGGCTGGCCTGGGGGCGCCGGGCAGGGGGCCACGGGGTGGGCCCTGGGCAGGGACGGTGTCTCTGGGGAAGCCCCACCTAGGGGCCCCTGTTGGGTGAAGGGGCACCCGACTTAGGTCCCTGGCTGTGTGCCCCCACCCAGTACCACATCAACAAGCTGTCACAGAGCGGGGAGGTGGGTGAGCTGCGGACCATGGACCCAGGGCTAGATGACCTGGATGCAGCCCTGAGCAACCTGGAGGTGAAGCTGGAGGGGTCAGCATCCACAGACATGCTGGTGAGGAGGGGCACGGGCCAGGGGTGGGGGTTGGGATCAAGTTCAGGGGACCCGGGTGGCCCTCTGATACCCTTCCTGCCACAGGACAGCCTCACCACCATCCCGGAACTCAAGGACCATCTCCGAATCTTCCGGTGAGTACAGGCCCAGAGTGGGCAGCCCTGGGGGGTGGGGGGCAGTCTGGAGTGAGAGGGAAGGAGGGGGGCCTTCCACTAACCCCCACCTCGCCTGCAGGCCCCGGAAGCTGACCCTGAAGGGGTACCGCCAGCACTGGGTGGTGTTCAAGGAGACCACACTGTCCTACTACAAGAACCAGGATGAGGCTCCCGGGGATCCCATTCAGCAGCTCAACCTCAAGGGTGAGTGAGGGCAGCCTGGGCCAGGCCAGGGGCAGGCAGGGGCTGGCAGGGGTTCCACGTGACTCCGGTGGGCTGCACAGATGCAGGCACTCACCCTGCCTCAGTTTCCCCCTGGGAACCAGGGAAGATGCTCTGTGTCCTGAGGTGGCTGCACAGGACTGGCATTCACATGGGGGCTTCTCGGGCAGGGCTCCCCTGCCCTGACCCCACACCCTAATTTCTGCCTCCAGGCTGTGAGGTGGTCCCTGATGTAAACATATCAGGCCAGAAGTTCTGCATCAAACTCCTGGTGCCCTCACCTGAGGGCATGAGTGAGATCTACTTGCGGTGCCAGGATGTGAGTGAAGGCAGGGCAGGGGGTGGGGCCAAGCCAGGGTGGGCGGGGCCTGGGGGGAAGCTGGGATCTGATCCTGAGCCTGGCTAGCCTCCCTCCCTCCTCCCCAGGAGCAGCAGTATGCCCGCTGGATGGCCGGCTGTCGACTGGCCTCCAAGGGCCGCACCATGGCAGACAGCAGCTACACCAGCGAGGTGCAGGCCATCCTGGCCTTCCTCAGCCTGCAGCGGGCAGGCGGTGGGGGCTCGGGCAACCACCCCCAGGGTCCCGACGCCTCCGCCGAGGGCCTCAACCCCTATGGCCTCGTGGCCCCCCGCTTCCAGCGCAAGTTTAAGGCCAAGCAGGTGCCAGAGTGGGTGGGGGTGGGAGTAACCAAAGCGTTCACCTGGCCACCCCTGGGTCTCTGCAGGGCTTTTCTTGGGCAAGCTTGGTGCCCACTTGTTCTTCCCCATGTCCCTGACATGGCAGACACCACAGCCTCTTGCTCTCTCGCCTACTCACTCAAGCCCCAGAAAGGCCCTGGTCCCAGGGCCATGCCCACCTCAGGCCTGGCTCAGCTCACACATGCTGAGTGGTGACAGACCACCCACTGGTGGCCTTGCAGTGGGCAACGCACCTTCCCTGGGTGGGGTGTCTCAGGGACTGGGGCGGGGGGGAGGGGGAGAGCTCTCACGGTTTGGTTCTGCAGCTCACCCCGCGCATCCTGGAAGCCCACCAGAATGTGGCCCAGCTCTCGCTGCCCGAGGCCCAGCTGCGCTTCATCCAGGCCTGGCAGTCCCTGCCTGACTTCGGCATCGCCTACTTCTTGGTCAAGTACAGTCCCCACCACAGCCCCACCCTGCTAAGTGTGGCCTCTGCCCTCACCTGCCGCCTGGGCCCACTTCAGGCCCCCATCCCAGGAGTGGGTCCTGGGCAGGCACCATCCCTGCCCCCTGGAGGCCCCCCTCCCCCTGTTCTCTGGGGACAGACCTGGCTGGGGACAGCCTGGTCATCACCCCAGCCCCTATGGCAAACACAAGAGACAGAGCTTAGGCCAGGAAAGCAGGGGAGCCGCTCTTTTGTCAGCTCTGCCATGGACCGCCCCCTCTCTGGGCTTCGGTCAGCTTGGGCCTTAGTGTCATAGGGACACTAAGGAAGGTACCACAAAGAGGGTGGGTTAAAACAAAAGGAACTGACTTTCTTACGGTTCTGGAGCTAGACGTCCCAAGTCAAGGGCTTAAGTTCGCAGGCAAGAACCCGTTCCAGGCCTCTGCTAGCTTCTGGGGGTGGCCAGCCCACAGCCTGTGGCCTTCTCCCCTCTGTCTCCATCTCTGGCCACAGTTCTTCTTCTTATAAGGACGCCAAACATGGGGGTCAGGGCCCCTCCCAGGGTGACCTCATTTAATTTTTCTAACTCCAGCTGTAACGACCCTGTTCCCAAATAAGGTCACATCCTGAAGTACCGGAGAAGACAACATCAACATTTCCTTTTGGGGAACATGGTTCAACCTGTAACAGCTTCTCTGTAGAGCAGGGCTAAGGCCGGATGCTGTTACTGACGTGGTCCCCTTTTATTACCCAGGTTCCCCCAGCCCAAGGGCAAACGAAGCAACAGATGATGACACCCACAATCCCAATCCCCAAGCAAAGTTATTATTTCAAGGCACAGACTGTTTGCCTGGTGCTGTGAAATGCTCATATAATGATTATGTCCATTAACCCCTGATGCCCAGATAAGGCCCTTGAGGCCCAAGGAAGTTGAATGGCTTGCTCAGGCCACACAGCTGGAGAACAGTGAACGTGGCTCTATCTGGCCCCACTGTGCCAGCCTGGGGCACTGCCCCGTGCTCTGTGGCCAGGCAGGTTAGGGCCCTAGCTCACCCCCGCTCCCCCTCGGCACCAGGTTCAAGGGCAGCAGGAAAGACGAGATCCTGGGCATCGCCAATAACCGACTGATCCGCATCGACCTGGCTGTGGGCGACGTGGTCAAGACCTGGCGCTTCAGCAACATGCGCCAGTGGAACGTCAACTGGGACATCCGGCAGGTGGGCCCAGGGGTGGGCATGGGTGGGCCAGGGGCCGGGGCTGCCCCCTTGTGCCCCCCCTCCCAGCCCCTCTGCTGGTCCCGCCCTGCAGGTGGCCATCGAGTTTGACGAGCACATCAACGTGGCCTTCTGCTGTGTGTCTGCCAGCTGTCGCGTCGTACACGAGTACATCGGAGGTTACATTTTCTTGTCCACGCGGGAGCGGGCCCGTGGGGAGGAGCTGGATGAGGACCTCTTCCTGCAGCTCACGGGGGGCCATGAGGCCTTCTGAGGGTGTCTTCCTGTCCCCCACCTGGACTGATCACCACCTGCCATGGCCACTCCCACACCCACTGGGACTCCACTCCTCGCCCTCTCCAGACATGCACCAAGCTAGGCACGTTCACCCACTGTCACTGCTTTTGTGCAGCCCGGGGGCCTCGCTGGGCCAGACTCTGTCACCACCCAGTGCCCAAGCGGCCAAGACCAATGCCCCCCAACCCAACCGAAGCCCCTGAGCACACAAAGATGATCAGTTGTAGCTACAGGATCATGATTCATGGTTTCAAACTGGAGTTTCTTTTGTTGTTTTTTAAGAATTTCTTTTTTATAAATAAATATTTTATTGTTGGATCATCCCTCTTCCTCTGGGGCTGTGCTTGGAGCCACTCTGACACTCTGTCTCTTCATCACCAGCCAGGGAGAGGGGCTTTCCTGAGATAGAAATAAGAGTTGGTTAGGGAAAGGGAGACTGAAGTCAGCCAGGGGCTGGGCCAGGAGGTTGAGGGCTGGGAAGGAGGTGAGGGCAGAAGGGCACAGGCTCCAGGCACAAGACATTAGGGCGGGGTGGGGAGAGATCCTCACGGGTAGGGCATAGCTGCAGGGCCTCCTTGAAGTACTTGGGAGGCAGGAAGCCATCAGCATTCCCCGGAGTCAGGATCACCCCATTGGTGGAGCAGAAAAAGGGGATTCCATCTGAAATTGAGAGCCAGGATGTGACGCAGGCCCTCCCCAGGGTGGTCCCTATGCATCACACTCACCTGCCAGGGCCTTGGGTCCGTCAATGAACACAGCCACTTGGCAGTTTGTCCGCATGCCTGCAAAGACAATGAGCTGGGGCCTGGGTGACTTGGGTAGGCTGGTGGCCTGGGCTTGGCAGGGTACTGATGCTGCATGCAGGGCATCGGGTGGGACATGGGGTGGCCTTGGACAAGGGAGGCTGTGAATCTTGAAGGGGGACCTGGGAGGACAGATTGGGTGGGAGCTGCTAGGTGGGGTGGTGGTGGTGGGTGGGGACACTGACCACTGACAACACCAGGGTCCCCAGGCAGTCCTGGGGCCAGGTGGATGTGTGTCCTTCCCTGGCAGGACAGGCCTTTGAGCCGGATGGATGGCCAGTGCTTCCAGAATGTGCCATGTACCAACACGGGGGGCAGGGCCTGTGGCATCTCCAAGGCCATCAGCTCCAACTCAGGTACCTGGGAGGGGTGGGTGAATGTTAGCAGGGAACACCCCCCCCCACCATCTCCAGGCAGGAGCCACACCTAGCTCCCCCACCTGCTCCCTGAGGCCACACCTGAAAGGAGTGGCCCTGATTGGCCCGGATGAGAGGGCCAGTACTGGGGTCCCCTGGCCGCAGGGCAAACCGCTGCTTCCCATTGGTGTCCACCACGCGCTGCACATCTTCAGCCGAGAAGCCACAGAACTGGGGCAGCTGCAGGAGGGCGCCCAGGGGCACAAAGCCATCTGCAAGCAGGCATGTTCTCAGGGGCTGACCTTGCTGTGGCCTGGGCCAGGTCACAGGGGGAGCCTTAGGCAACAGGAACAAGGGTCACATAGGCTTCATCTGTCCCTGGCTGTGTGACCTTGGGAAAGTGTCTTCTTTCTGGACCTGTTTCTTCAACTTACATGGTATGTCAGTTTGGATTATTATGGCCCCCAAAACACTTTTATCTTTGATGCAATCTTGTGGGGGCAGACAGATTAGTGTTGATTAGGTTGGAACCTATTGGTTCAGTGTTTCCATGGAGATATGACTCAATCAACTGTGGGCGAGACCTTTCACTGGATTATTTCTACGGAGGTGTTGCCCCACCCATTCAGGATGGGTCTTTATTGATTGGATCACTGGGGTATTTTAAAAAGAGCCACACAGGCCCAGACAGAGAGCAACTGAGAGTGACATTTTGAAAAAGTTACAGCTAGGAGAGGTCAAAACTCTCCAAGAGCAACATTTTGGAGAATGCCATTTTGAAATGCAATCTGGGAGTAAGCAGACGCCAGCCACGTGCCTTCCAAGCTAACAGAGGTTTTCCGGACACCAATGGCCATCCTTCAGTGAAGGTACCTGATTGTTGATGACTTACCTTGGAGACTTTATGGCCTTAAGACTGTAACTGTGTAACCAAATAAACCCCCTTTATAAAAGCCAATCAATTTCTGGTATTTTGCATAACAGCAGCATTATAAACCGGAACACATGGGGACATGACCTACCTCGTGGAAGTTGGTCACAAAGATAAAATGTGGTCACAAAGATAAAATGCTTAACCCAGTAAGGCCCACAGTGGACACTCAACCAACATCGGTTGCCCCAACAGCCCCCCCAGTGTCCAGTCTTGGGAAAAGTGTTCATTGGGCCACTTGGCTGGAGGGGCCATTGCCCAGCCTGGCCCAGACAAGGGCTCCTCTCCCACTTGGCCTGGACTCCATATGAGGCTCTGAGAACATGGGGAGGATGTGCCCGGCTGTGCCTTCCCCAAAGAGTAGTCTCGGGGAGCCACAGGCAAGGGCAGTCAGTGGTTGACAGCGCTTCATGGGCCTGGCCACTCCTCCTCACCAAGGCCTTCAAGATGGTCACTTACCTGCCCCCATGGAAAGCCCCAGCTTCATGGCCCCATGGCGCAGGGCATAGGACAGAGCTTTGGAGAGTTGCACATCACGGTCCTGAAAGAGCCCAGGGTTGGCCCTCAGTCCTGCAGTGACCCTGCCCTGCTGCCCAACCTGAACCCTGAATGAGCCGCTGCAGAGAGAGATGAGTCGCTATGGTCTTCAGGAAGAGTGTGACCCCTCAGCAGGACCACCCCCACCCCACCTTCATATCCCAGGAAGCCAGGGCTCAGAGTCCCCCTCCCTGCCCTCCCACTATGGGGGTGGGGATGCAGGTACGCACCTGTTCTCGAGATCTGGGAGCCCTTCTCCCCCTGTGTCCTGCTGCTTCCTGCCTCCCTCCTCCAGAGGCGTTCATGTCCGAGACCTGTGGGGAGCATGACATGTGGGGGCTGCTTTAAGGACTCTCCCACGTCCCTACCCTGCTCAGAAATTCATGAAGCCTCAGGATGCGAGAGGTGGGAGAAGGGGGTGGGGCATTCAGCTCATTAAATTTATTTTCCAACCCCCCAACTTCAGCGTGCAGATGGGGAAACTGAGGTTCCGTAGGCAAGGCTTGTCCAGAATCACACTGTAGGCCAGCCTGGGAGCCCACGGACGCCAAGTCCCCCAGCTCCAGGCTGGCGGCTCTGCAGCTCGGGCGGCCTGCGGAGGCGGATCTAGCGTCCGGGCTGGCAGGGCGGAGGCGTCAGGGCCGGCCTGGACAGACAGACGCACAAACAGAACAGCAAGGCACACCCCAGCCCGCCAGGCTCACCGACCTTCGCTGGCCAGGCGGCTGCCCGGGTGGGACCTTGAGCATCTGGACCAGCCAATGAGAGGCTGCAGAGGTAGGGGGCGAGCACTTCCGCTCCTAGAGGGGGCGGAGCCTCTGGGCCGAGTCTGCGCGTGAGAGCCCGGTGGAGGCCGGCGCTTCCGGACCTGGGAGGGCCTGCCTGCACGTCAGGGTTTGGAGGCAGGACCCCTGGGTTTGAGGGACATGGATATTTGGGGGTGACTGTATCCAGGACCCCAGGGTTGTAGGGGTGGCCGGGAGTCCCAGGAATCCCTGCCAGCAGGGATCCCAGCTGGGACCTTGTGGGGATGGCAGAACCCCTTAGTGCCCAATGAGTGGTCAAGGGATGGGGATACCCTCAGGAGGACCGGCAGAGGGGACCTGCTGCTGGACCCAGGAGTGGGCGAGAGGCCCTGGAGGTGACAGTCCCGGCTGTGTCCTTCCCCAGAGCCACCCTGTTCAGTCCATGGACCCCGAAGTGTCCCTGCTGCTGCAGTGCCCCTGGGGTGGGCTTCCTGAGGATCAGGTGCGGGCCGAGCTGAGCCCAGCCTACGACCGTCACCCACTGCCAGGAGGGGACAAGGACATCGCTGCCATCTGGGAGACCCGGCGACAGGCCGAGCCCTGGCTCTTCGATGCTCCCAAATTCCGCCTGCACTCCGCCACCCTGGTGCCCATTGACTCTCCAGAACCACAGCTTGTCCTGTGCCTGGGCCTCACTTCCTACCGAGATTTCCTGGGCACGAACTGGGCCAATTCAGCTGCCTGGCTGCGACAGCAGGGGGCCGCCGACTGGGGTGACAGGCAAGCCTACCTGGCAGACCCGCTAGGGGTGGGTGCTGCTTTGGCCACTACAGATGGCTTCCTTGTCTTCCTGCGCCGCTCTCGGCAGGTGGCTGAGGCCCCTGGGCTGGTGGATGTGCCTGGGGGGCACCCTGAGCCTCAGGTGAGCACTCAGCTGGAACAAAGACCCAGACAGCTCCGGAGGTCTGGAGCTCCGGCCCTCCCAGCTTTAGTTTCTTCATCCCTTAAAGGGTCAGTGAACCGTGTCCTGCTGGATGGAAGGAGGCACATGCTGGGCAAGGAAGGGAGAATTGGTCTAGTACACTCTTGGAGAGGTTCTGCTCAGGGCAGCCCCTCAGCCTCCCCCCTGACCCTGCCTCAGGCCTGTGGGAATCTGGAGAATATATAAGATGTATGGGGGGCGGAGCGGGGGGCATTGAGCAGAGGAAGCAGACCCCCTATCTCACCTCCTGACTCCCTTTGAGGCCCCTTGCTAGCTGAGCCTCTGGTTGTCCATCTGGAAAAGAGGGCCTGGGGCAGGGGATCACCAAGACTCTTACATCATGCCACCCAGGCTCACAGGGCAAGCAAGTACTGGCAGGACAGGGTGCTAGGAGGTGGGGAGCAGGGTCTGAGCTTGATGTCTCACAGGCCCTGTGCCCTGGTGACAGACCCCAGCATGGGAACCTCCCTGGGGAGTTGGTGGTGAGAGAGCTCTTCTCCAGTGTCCTGCAGGAGATCTGTGATGAGGTGAGTGAGGGGCGGCCCAATGGTAGGAATGAAGGGAGGGGGTAGAACATGCCAGAATTCCACAGGTCTGGGCTGGCGGGAGGATCTGCAGGCATCTGGCTGGCATCAAAGGAAGTCCTTGGCTTTGCAGCTGAGCATGCTGGGACTGGAACCCTAGCCCTCACTTCTCTGTACCTCAGTTTCTTCCTCTGTACAATGGGAACAATGAGCAACGTTTACCTACTCCCCAGGTTTGTTGAAAGATGAGTAAATGGAGTCTCAGTTACTAAATCGACTTCCCTTGGGTGACCCTGGGCAAATTGTTCAATCTTTCTGGTCTCAGTTTTCCTGTATGTGAAATGAACAAGCCCAAGAGCTACACGATACTGGGCACTTGATCTACAAACTAAAATGCTGCACAAGGGTAAGGAGATGGGCAGTGGAAACTGACAAATGAGACCCCTGGCCCCAGGTGAACCTGCCGCTGCCCACCCTGAGTCAGCCCCTGCTGTTGGGCATCGCCTGCAACGAGACCAGTGCCGGCCGTGCTAGTGCAGAGTTCTTCGTCCAGTGAGTGGGCTCTGGGGGACAGGACCCTGGCTCCTAGGGTAGGTGGGTGGCTGAGGGGCAGGGCTAAGACACCCTTGTGTCCCTTTCCAGGTGCAGCCTGACATGTGAGCAGGTGAGGAAGCACTACCTGAATGGGGGACCCGAGGCCCACGAGTCCACGGGCATCATCTTTGTGGAGACACAGGTGTGGGTTGGCTGCGTGTAGCCTGGGCCAGGCCTGGGGCTTGGGGCCTACCGAGAGGCATGGTGTGCACCTGGGGGATTGGGCCAGACGGGGACCCGCAGGTCTCACAGATCTTTCCTCCAGAGCCACCCCCTAACATGCCCCACCCCTAACATGCTCTGCCCCCGAACATGGCTCCCTGTGGAGGGTGCGGTGCCGAGGGCTGAATGTCTGGGTGGGTCTCCCCACAGAGCTTGTGGAGGCTGCAGGAGACCCAGATCTGGGCCGAGCTCTGCCCCTCAGCCAAAGGCGCCATCCTCCTCTACAACCGGGTACGGGGAGGTCCTCCCTCAGTCGCCCCAGGATCCCCAGCCCAATCACCACAGCTCTAAAGACAATAAAGGACTTTATTCTTGGATCTCTTTGGCGTCTGCTATTTCCTTGAGACTGAGACGGGCCGCTGGGAGAGCCCTGGGGGGCTGAGGGAGACAGGGCAAATGACTTGAAAGAAAGCAAAAACCCAGCCCCGCGACAAGCTGGGGCTGAGGGCCATGGGCCTCGTCGGGTCGCGGGCACCGAGCTGGTCCCTGGTTGGGTCCCGCCGGAAGCGGGGGCGCCAGCGCTTTACAGCACGTCCAGGGGCCGCGGCCTCGTGGGCGGGCCCGAGGCATCAAGGCCAACGGGTGTGCGGGGACAGGGTCTTCCCCGCACGCCGCCACCTTCCGGCAGATAGGCGTGACCTGGGGGCCTAAGCCAATGAGAGTGCTGGGGGCGGGGCCTGAGTAAGGGCAGGAAATATGGCGGCTGTGAGGCCGGTGAGTGCGGAGGAGGCGGAGCTTGGTGAGGCTCCTCCCCTGCCCCAACTCCCCGGGCGGGGAGAGGGTCTCGGCGTCCGGGGCTGGTGGTCGGGACACCGAGACCAGCGAGGGGAAGGGCCCCGGAGGTCTTTCCCTCAGACCCCGGCGTTCCTGCTGTCTGGCCCATCCCGGTAGCAATGCACTCCTCTTTGTGGTCTCCTTTCCCCAGCTGCTCTACTGCTGCCATGCCGCCCCTGCCGCCCCTGCCGCTCCTGCCGCCCCTGCGTCTGTGCCGGTTGTGGCCCCACAGCCCTCCCGCCCGGCTCCTCGGAGCGGCCGCCGGGCAGCGGTGAGTCGGGCGTCGGGGGCCCGGGTCCGGTCGTTCACCGGGTTTTTGTGGAGGACCTGCCGATCTCTGTCTGATCCCTGCCTTAAGTGCTGGGATAGTTGTGGTCTCTCTCCCCCGAGCCAGGTGCTTTACGGGCTTGCCTCAGGTAACCCTTACCTTCGGAGATTAAGGGACGACCCAAGGTCACCCAGCAAGTTACGTGACAGACCTGGAATTCGAGCCCCGGTGTCATTCAAACCCAAAGCGCTTTCCCCAACGCTAGTGGTTGTCCTAACTTACCTGGGGGAGGGGTGAGCTGCAAAAATGCAGATTCCTGGGGTCTGCCCTGGATATTCTGGTCTGGAGAAATGAGGTGGAGCTCAGGAATCCCTCTTTTTAACAAGCTTTTCAGGTGTTTCTGATGCAAGGGGTCAGAGAATCTTGATCTGCACCATGCCTGAAACCCTAAAAAAGTAGGGGTGATTTGGAGATGAGTCTGCCTTGGCACCTTCCTCAGCCCCCTCAGCTCCTGGCTACTGGGTCGAAGGGTGTGGCCCAGAAAGGCTGGGAGGGCTGGGGAGGGGGTATCCTCTGGCTTCCTTCAGCCCCTGTAGGTTGGGGTCTCTCTCCACAGGTCTGGCCCCACTAACTACTATGAACTGCTGGGGGTACATCCTGAAGCCAGCGCTGAAGAAGTTAAACGAGCTTTCTTCACTAAGTCCAAAGAGGTACCAGGGCCCCTAAGTTGGTGGAGGGGGATCTGAGCCAGATGTGGTGGGCTCCAGTTCCCAGGGGCAGGGCTGGGGTAGAGCTGAGAGCATTCCCTCAGTCTGCAAGGTAGGGAGTGGTGGTGGTGGTGGGTGGTGCCTGGAGGCTAGGGGTCCTGACTGGGCTGGGCCAGTTTCCTCTACCTGCTAGCCTGTTTTTGATTGTGCAGGGCTGGACCAGGGTATATGGTGAGAGAGAGGGGGCTGGATGGTGTGGGCAGGCAGGGAGCAGGCATCTGTGCTTCCTCTCAAGCCTTCTGGAGGGATATGTGGACCTGAAGGTGAAGGTCACTGCCCAGCTAGGGCCTCTGGGTGTGATTTGAGCCTTTGTGCTGGGTGGACATCACGGGCATGGGAAGGGAAATGAGGGGACCCCTGCCCCACCACAGCTGCATCCTGACCGGGACCCTGGGAACCCGGCCCTGCACAGCCGCTTTGTGGAGCTCAATGAGGCATACCGCGTACTCAGTCACAAGCAAAGCCGTCACAACTACGACCATCAGCTCCAGTGGGCAAGCCCCCCGAGGTCTCCAGGAACCACAGCCCACCCCAGGCCAGCCAGCTATGCACACAGGTACAGCAGTCCCACCCCCTGCTTGCCTCCACCCCAGTCTCCTGAGGAGCCTCATCCCCACATTATCCTCCCTGCTTCCCCCCCCCCCCAGCAGCTCCTGGGAGCCTCCCAACGCACACTACTGGGCCCAGTTCCATGGCGTGAGGCCGCAGGGGCCCAAGTTGAGGCAGCAGCAGCAAAAACACAACCAGCGGGTGCTGGGGTACTGCCTCCTGCTCATGCTGGCAGGCATGGGCCTGCACTATGCTGCCTTCAGGTGCATCCCTGCCCTTCCTGGGGTGACAGGCAGAAGGGAGGGGGAGCCCAGTGTGGGGAGCCCCTGTGGCTTGCACCCTTGTTCTTCAAGGTGAGAGTTGCATGAAATCTAGCCCCTGGAGCATTTGGCCGAAGCAGGGGTACTTGTGGCTAACGCTGTCACTTGTAGTTTTTCATAATTTTTGAGTGTAAACCTTTGGCACTGGCTGCCAGGGAGCACTGGAGCCAACCGAAATTGCCACCAACAAGCTGATGCCTTTTAACGAGGCCTCGCTAGCAACTGTCCTCACTTACCCAACAGGCTCCCGACCACTCTCCCTTCCAGGTGTGCAGGACGGTGATTTTCTACAGCAAAGATTCCTAAGAGCCGGTGCCTGCTGCAAGCAACCTGCCTAGTTCAGCGATGGGGATAGATGCACAGCCCTTTCTAGTCTCCTGCGAGCAGCGCCCTGATGGCCATTGCCACTGTCGGCACCTTCAGTGGCACAGCCAGAGACCTGGTGGCCACTGGGCCCTGGACAAGCCCTGGCCCGTTCTGCCCCTCTCTGCACCTATCACAGGCAGGGTTAGGCTGCAGTTTCCACGGATGTAAAGCTGTGAAGTCCCGGATGGGTGGATGGAGGATGGTGGGACTTGGAGGGCACCAGGGATGGGGTCCCAGGGTTAAAAGCAACCCCTTTGCAGGAAGCTGGAGCAGATGCACCGAAGCTTCATGGATGAAAAGGACCGGATCATCACAGCCATCTACAACGACTCACGGGACCAGGCCAGGTCTGTCCCTGCTCTGCCCTGTCTACTACTTCCTGTCCTGGCACTGCCCTGCGGGATCCCTGCCCCAACCACACAGCTCCTCTTTCCTCCAGGGCCAACAGAGCCAGGCTCCAGCAGGAGCGACAGCAGAGGCGGCAGCAGTCCCTGTCGCCATCCGGGCCTCCTCAAGACCCCGGGATCGTGTCCCCGGGCACCAGCCCCTGAGGGGCTCGCCTGGATGGCGCCTGCCCTGTGTCCTCCCCTGGGTTCCCTCCCGGGGCTCCCCATTCCCCCAAACACGTGCAATAAAGTGATTTTCAGAGCTCGCGTCTGGCTCACTCCTTCAGGCCGGGGGGCCTCCTGGTGGGGGCAGCGCCCCGCCCTAGGGGTTCCGGCAGCGGCGGCGGCGGCGGCGGGGAGCCCGGCCCCCTGGGCGGTGCGTCCCCTTTCCCCTGCCGCGGCGGGAGGGGGCTGTGTGGAGGGGGCGGGCCCCGCCGGCGGCCTCGCCCCCCCCCTTTCCCGCGGCCCGGTGGGGAACGCGTGTCTGGGTCACATGAGCCGCCCGCCCGCCAGCCCGGGCCCGGCCCCCCGCCGTCCCCGCCGTCCCTGCCACCCGCCACCGCCGCCCGCTGCCCGCCCGCCCGGCTCCTCCGGCCGCCGCCGCTGCGCTGCGCTGCGCTGCCTGCGCCCAGGGCTCGGGAGGGGGCCGCGAAGGAGCCGCCCCCCGTGCCCGGCCCCCGCCCACCGCGCCCGGGCCCGCGCCATGGGGCTTTGGCTGCCGCCGCCCCCCGCGCCACCAGGCTAGGGCGATGCGGGCGCCCCCGGCGCGCGGCCCCCGCGGGCACCATGAGCCCCCTGCTCCGCCGCCTGCTGCTCGCCGCGCTCCTGCAGCTGGCTCCCGCCCAGGTACGCGCGGCCCCGACATCCCGCTTTTCGCGCCGTGCCCTCTCTCAAGGTTGGCGGAAGTGGGGAGGAGCGGCGCGCGCTCGGCCGCAGGGATCCCCGGGGTCCCGCCGAGGACGGGGGCGCAGCCGGGGCTCGGCCCGGGCATCTCTCGGGAGGTGCCCTCCCCGCCAGCCCGGCCGCGGGGCCACTCCCCCGCCCCACCCAGTCCCACCCCGTCCCTGGGGCGCAGCCGGGGGCGGAGCCGCCTCGGTGCCCGCAGGACCCGACTTAGCGCCCACTGTGCCCCCACCGGGCGCTGAGGCTCGGAGATTCCTCGCGTTTGCCCGCAGAGCGCTCCGGGCAGGTCATGGGCTATGACAGGGCCCAGGTGGCTGATAGAGGACAGGTAAGGCTAGAGCAGATGCCCCAGGAATAGAGCAATCTGGGAAGACAGCAGAGAGGAAGTGGAGCCTCCGGGGCACAAGGGCAACCAGCCCTTCTTAGAGTGTGCTTCCGGTCCAAGGAGGTGTCCCCCCCACCTCAGGTCTCTCCTCTCCCACAGGCTCCTGACACCCAGCCTGAGGCTCCTGGCCACCAGAAGAAAGGTAATAGTGATGACAGTGACTTGGTAACTGCCAACACTAAGAGGGCTTGCCACCTGCCCTGGCTCTAGGTTTCCATCATCCTGTGTAATCAATCACAACTCTCTTGTAAGATGCAAACTCTTACTCTGCCCATTTCACAGAAGAGGGAACTGAGGCTGTGAGATTCCTGAGCTCTGCGTTAGCAGGGCAGGGAGGGCAGAAGAGGGAGGAAGGTGGTGGTGACATGGGGACTGGGGAGAGCAGCTGCTGGGAGGGAGTAGTAGGGAAACCAGGGAGCAGTTGCAGGAATCCCAGTGGGAACTGAACCCTTCCCTGTCTGCCCCCAGTAGTGTCATGGATAGATGTGTACACCCGCGCCACCTGCCAGCCGCGGGAGGTGGTGGTGCCCCTGACCATGGAGCTCGTGGGCACCATGGCCAAGCAGCTGGTGCCCAGCTGCGTGACCGTGCACCGCTGCGGTGGCTGCTGCCCCGACGATGGCCTGGAGTGTGTGCCCATTGGGCAGCACGAAGTCCGAATGCAGGTACCAAGGCCAGAGGAATGTGCCCAGCTGGGGGGCAGTGTGCCAGAGCTCTGGGGGCAGGGCCAGCCTAGAGACTGGGGGCACAGGAGGCTGGTGTGTTGGCAACCCAGGTCCTCTTTCTCTTTTCCTCTCGCTATCTACCACCCTGTTCTCCTGAGAACAGATCCTCATGATCCGGTATCCGAGCAGTCAGCTGGGGGAGATGTCTCTGGAAGAGCACAGCCAGTGTGAATGCAGGTGACAGCCAGGCCCAACCTCTGCACTCACAGAGACTGGGCTTGGGGTGCTGGGTGTGCTGTATCTGGGGCTGGGTACCAGGTTTCTGGGGAGCAGAGCCAGGGGTAGGCCTGGGATCCAGGGCAAGAGAGTGGGATGCTTGGATTTCCTGATCTCTTCTCCTATCTGTCTGTCTGTCTCTTAATTTTCAGACCAAAAAAAAAAGAGAGTGCTGTGAAGCCAGAGAGGTGAGCGTCTTGGGCTCCCACTGAGGTGGGGTTGAGCCTAGACCCAGCGCCCAGGATGTCACGTGTGGGTGGGCCAGGGGTATACGAGTGTGTCAGGAACCCGTGGTCCCCTCCTCTCTTTCTGCTCCCACTCATCTCCCCTCCCCCCTTTTCCTCCGCTCCCCGAGTCTGCGTGCTCTGACCTGACCCCAGCTTCTGGGAAGTCTCTTCCTTCCCACCCCGGACACATTGCTTCTCCTCCTAGGGCTTCCACTCCCCACCACCGCCCCCAGCCCCGCTCTGTTCCGGGCTGGGACTCCGTCCCCGGAGCACCCTCCCCAGCTGACATCACCCATCCCACTACAGCCCCAGGCCCCTCTGCCCACCCTGCTCCCAGCGCCGCCAGCGCCCTGATCCCCGGACCTGCCACTGCCGCTGCCGACGCCGCAGCTTCCTCCGTTGCCAAGGGCGGGGCTTAGAGCTCAACCCAGACACCTGCAGGTGAGGGGTTTGAAGATGGATCTTGGAAAAGCATCAAGGCCTTACCCTGGAACAGGTTCAGGGTGAGCCTGCCAGTGGGAGAGGATTCAGGAAAGAGGAAACAGTTGAATGTGTTGAACAAATATTTACCAGGTGGCTTCTGGCACTGGTGTAACATGGCTCACATTCTGTCGTGGGAGTGGAACCCCGGGCAGATTATGCCAGCTGCGGATGGTGAGAGCTGTATGAGGGACGTCTGACCCCACCGTAGAGGGGTCAGAGAAGGTCTCCTGAAGGAGGCAACATCTAACTGGAATAGAAATCAGGGAGACAGCATCCTAATTTAAAAGTTCTGGGCCTTCCCAGAAGCCCTTGGGGTCCCACTTTGTGAGCTCTGTCTGAGAGGCCAGGGAATGTGTGGCCACATGAGGCGCTTCTCACCCCTCCTCTACCCTACAGCAAGGCCATGGGGTGTCCTCAAGTCTTTCGGGGCTCCTCACAAGTCTTAGGAGAGAATGGGGCTCACAGATGGTAACAAGCGGGTGAATCAAGAGGAGCTAGGGCTGATCCAGAGTGAAAAGACCCCCTTCTTCCCCTCCTCAGGTGTCGGAAGCTGCGAAGGTGACACATTGCTTTTCAGACTCAGCAAGGCCACTTGCCTCACAGGCCACGCCCCAGAGAAGGACAAGAGGAGAGTCTGGGGAGAACAGCCCAGCCCCCAAGACCTCCGCTGGGGCAGAAGCTGCTCCAGGACCTGGGCCTCTCAGAGGTCTCTCCTGCCATCCCTTTTCCTCCATGACTGTCATCCAACATGGCACAGTTGGATGAGGAGACCTGAAGGCATCAAGAGGGTCATGTACCAATTTGGGGGAGAATGAGATTCCTTCTGTTGTTAACCATCCTGTGCAAGTGAGCATCTTACACCTGGCTCCTCCCTTCCCCATTAAGGAGACCCCAATCCCTTGCAAGTAATGGGATTTGGGTTTTGGTACAAGGACTACAACCCTGATAAAAGAGATGGAAGGAGCTGTCCCTGCCTGTGTCATTTGTCACTGTCCAGGCTGGCTGGTTTGGGCATGAATGTGCATCACACTGCCTCTGAGACCCAGAGGTTATTTTGCTTCTTCCTGCAGAGGGGACATTCACAATGACCCCAAGGACAGAGGTTTCCCCGAAGCTGCCATCCTAACGGAGGCTTCCTCTGGGGTGTTAGCTGGGAGGGGATGGTAATGATCTCCATGTGCTGGAGGCAGGAATGGGGTTAAAAGGAAGAAGAGAATTCCTGGAGCTAGTGATTATGATCTTCAAATCATTTTCTCCACCCTGATGTCACTGATCATGCCACAGGCCAATTAGAGAGAGATACAGGAGGGTTAGCTTCAACCTCCCCAACCCACTTAGCCCCTCCAGACATAAACAGTGTTTCACATGCACCTTATTTAATCCTCACTTCTGAGCTTGGCCCTGGCATTTTCCTTTACAATTGAAGAACTAGGCTCAGAAAGGCTAACTGAGCTGGTGCTTGACCCCAAGTCAGCTGTCTCCCTAACACTCAGGGTTGGCTTCTTCCCATTGTGGGTTCTTTAATCCAACTGACATGTTTACTGGGCACTGGTGGGTACAGGTGCACCTGAAAACAACTGTCTGATGGGGGAAACGGGCCCAGCCAGCCAGTCACAGTCATGACTCGGCAGTCGGCAGCAGGCATGGGTCAGCCTGGGTGCCGCAGGAGAGAAACGGAAAGAACGTTCTCTGTAGAATGGGGCCCGGGTCCAGTGCTGCACATCGTGGGCCACACTCTTACAGGGCCCTATGTGATGGGTGTTATCAAGCCTGTGTTACAGGGGAGTACAGGAAAGGACCTTGCTCAAGGTCACAAGGCCAGTTATTGAGTGGTAGAACCCGAATTTAAACCCAGTCTCACTGTGAAGACGGCTGTTTCTACAGCAACTAAGGATTGCGGATCATGACATCACCTACGGGCAAACGGGGACGCAGCGGGAGAGACTGGGGGCGCCAAAAGATGGTGCCTCAAGAGCGGCGCGGGGAGCCCAAGAAAGAGCGACCTCAACTTCACCTCGGCCGGAAGTGCCTTGGGGCCTTTCGGAAGTCACTTTCATCTAACCTTATTGACTGCCGCCCACCGGAAGTGACGCGTGGGTCACGCAGCGGCTCGGGAGGCGGAGCTAGGGAGGGAGCCGCCCCAGCGGGCTTGTGGCAGCGGGTTTCGCACGGTCCAATGAGCGAGGGTGGCGTGGCCTGGCCTGGCAGCGACGACAACGCGCTTGCGCAAAGGCGGCGGCACGCCTGGGGTTGAGTCCGGGGGCGCAGCAAGGAGGTGAGCGGGGGCCACAGCCCGGGCTGGGGGGAGCCGGGGTGCCGGAGGGCAGGCTGGGCCAGGCCGGGCAGGAGCGGGCCGGGGCTCCGAGTGTTGACGACGGATAGGTTACGAGGAAATTGGGGTTTGGGGTCGGAAGTGCCAGGAGATGCCGCAAGGGGCGGGACCTCACGCCTCAAGGGGTGGAGCCCCGGGACTCGGGGCAGCCGGTGGATCCGAGACGGGCGGGACCTTGGAGCGGGTGCCAGCGGAAGGCGGAGGCACGCGGCGGGGGGCGGAGTCAGGGCCGGCGGAGAGCGGGGTCTGGCGCTTGTTGGAGGAGCTGGAACAGGTGGAAGGCGGGGCTTCGGGTTTGGAGACCGAGGGGGGCGGAGCCCAGGTGTTGGGGGTGGGCCTTCAGACAGTGAATAGCGTGGCTACGGTTCGGGAAAAGGGGTCTAGTTCAGCCGAAGGCGGGGCTTCAGGGGCGGGGGCGGGGCAACGGTCCCTGAAAAGCAGGGTTAAGAAGGCAAGCGAGGAGCTAGGCCAGGGTAATGGCCCGGGGCATCCATGCGGGGGCGGCCTTCGTGGGGGCCGGGCCTGGGCACGTGATAGGCCGAGAACTCCCCCGGGAGAGGTGGTGTGGGTGGAGCGGGTTCGGCGGCCTCCCGACACGGGGCCAGTGTGGGTTCCCCGGAGACCCCCAAGGGCTCAGAGTTGGGGCGGCGCCCCGGGAGGGGATACAGAGCCGGGCTGGGGAGTGCCCCCGGAGGACCGGAGCTCCCCGGAGCCTCCAAGTGGCGATGTGTGGGTGCCTCGGGGCCGGCCTCCTGCAGCAGCCGCAGAGGTGTGGGTGTGCTGGGCCGGGGGCAGCAGAGTGTGGCGTGAGTGGGGACGCCCCGTCGGGGCACCCGCTGTGCAGCCGGAGAAGGTCTGGACTTTACGCAAAGGGACGGGTGGGAACTGAAGAGCGGGACCGGGGAATGGGAGGGAGGGATCTGGTGGAGAGCCAAGGGGCGGGGCCCTGGCTGCTGTGGCCTCCCCTGACCCCTTCCCCCCGCTGCTGGGGTCCTTGGCCAAGCCCCCTTCTCACTGGACTGGTAAGTGTGGCCGCGGAGTCCGGGGGAGGGGCGGGGACCCGGGACAAGGGGATCAACAGGGGCAGTCACGATACGGCGGAGGCGGGGTGGAATCCTCCCGGAACCTGCCTGTGTTCCATGCTCTCCCTGCCGTCTTCCGGGTCGGTCGGGGTCTGTGCCCACAGAGACATGAAGCTGAACTGGGTCCTGGCAGTACTGTCCATCTGCCTGAGTGCCCTGGCCGCGGTCGCGGGTGTCGAGGGCAAGCGGAAGCTGCAGATCGGGGTCAAGAAGCGGGTGGACCACTGTCCCATCAAATCACGGAAGGGCGATGTCCTGCACATGCACTACACGGTGGGTGAGGGAGGCGGAGTTTTGAGGGGTGGGTGGGGCTTCTGGGGACCAGAAAGGACTTGTGAGCCAAGTTCTTCCACCAACCAAGTGGGTGACCTCGGGCAAGTAGCCTCTCCCCTCTAAGCCAGTTTTCTTGGTTAAACCCTGCCCTGTACTGTCTACTCCTCAGGTTGGCCAGAGCAGGTGACCACAGTGCGTTGTGAGTTGCCCAAGGCTCTGTGCCCTTCGAGGACCATGGCCACCAATGCTATGGGAGCCAGCTTGATGGGAGCAGCTGGGGGAACGGGGGCAGGAGTCCCCTCCTCCTCACTGGCCCTCCCACCATCCCACAGGGCAAGCTGGAGGATGGGACGGAATTTGACAGCAGCCTGCCCCAGAACCAGCCCTTCGTCTTCTCTCTCGGCACGGGCCAGGTCATCAAGGGCTGGGACCAGGGGCTGCTGGGGTAAGTCGGGGATCTGAGGCTAAGGTCCAGGAGATGAGCCGTGGGAGGAAGGCCCCAAGGGTGGGGGGTAGGGAGCCTGGGGGCTGCCATGTGCTGAGCATGTGTCCTCCTGCAGGATGTGTGAGGGGGAAAAGCGGAAGCTGGTGATCCCATCAGAGCTAGGTAAGAGGCCCTTCCCAAGGGAGGAATGGGGGAGTTCTGGGGGTGGGGCGGGGGAGTTTAAGGCTGTTTCACCCCCTTCAGTGGTCTCCATCCCATCCTTTCATTCCAACACGTGCTTCTGCCCAGCCTGGCTTGTGTCCAGCAATGAGGACAGGGAGGGATACCTCAGGCACTCAGCTTGAGTGCCCACCCTCTGCCCTTTCTTCTCACCTCCTTCATCTCCATCACGCCTCCTTTTGGACCATCTTGCTGAGCTGGAGAAGGGCCTGGCCACAGCTCACCTTTGTTTCTTTGTGTATCTTCAACAGGGTATGGAGAGCGGGGAGCTCCCCCAAAGATTCCAGGTAATATTCCTTCCTCCCTGTACCCCCCTGCGCCCTGCTGCCGTCCCATCTCCCTGTGGCCCTGCTTCTCATCCTGACCCCATTTCTCCCCACAGGCGGTGCAACTCTGGTGTTCGAGGTGGAGCTGCTCAAGATAGAGCGAAGATCAGAACTGTAGCCCACTTGGGGAGGGGCAGCTGGGAGAGGCCCCCAGCAGGGACCAGACTGTTTCAAAACAAAACAAAAACCTTAAAGCTCAAGGAGTGAGCCTGTGTTTCTTTGTGGGCCCTGAGAGATTCAAGGGACCACAGCCCCTGCCTCCCCCCTTCCCTTCTCCTGGGGGCAGAAGTTCAATGGCATGGAGTCACAGTGGCCCGGCCCTGGGTGGTGTGGTGGCCCTTGCCCAGAGGGAGAGCAGAGGGCTCCTGTCTGCTGCCAGCATGCGCACCACTCCCCAGTCAGCTCGGCTCCTGGTCTGGGAGCCAGCGCTGGGCTATCACCATGGCTACATGGCCCTCAGGAAAGCCTGCGGTCACCTGGGGAGATGCTGAGCTGGCAGCAGTGGGAGCCGTGTGTCCCCCCGAAAAGAGACCAGCCGAGCCTGTGAGCTGCACCAAAGGCATATCCTAGCTTTATTAAAGGGCCCGTGCCGCAGAGTCAATATAAAAACACAAAAAGTCCCATCAGTTTAATAACAATAAAAAAACCCCAAAATGGAAAACTGAGGGGTGCAAGAGAAGAGGCCCCTAGACCAGGGGCACGGGGAGCCCTGCTCGTGGCACCAGGCCTGGCCGCAGGGCCCCCCGTGTATTGCTGTTGCTATGAGGTCGGGGGGCAGCGATTGTCCTGTGGGAGCCACCGTTCACCTGGGTCAGGGACCCTTACTTCTTCTGGGGTGTGCTCAGCTTCTGCATGCCCCGGATCTTGTCCAGCAGGCCAGAGATGAAGGCCTGGGTAGGAGGGAGTACGTTAGGGAGACCAGACTGCAAGACCACAGAAGCCTGGGCTCCCCTCACCCCTCCCCCTGGGGAAACCACTTACCTCAGTGGGTTTGTAACAGTCAACCAGCAGCTCCTGGGGGGGATGGGGAGGAGGAGAGAGAAGTATAACAGTTCTCAGGAATGGGGACAGGGAATTCACCTATACCCACTTCCAGGAGGCCTGGGCCACAGCCACTTCACAGCGAGGCGAGTACTAATGTCCCCATTTGTGTAGAGGCGGAAGCCAAAGCCCAAGGTCACAGAACTGGCTCACTCAGACCAGAGAAGGCCTGGCTCCAGAGCCTTGCTTCCCACAGGGTCTCCAGGCAAGGTCCCCTTCCCCCAGCCCCTCACCTTGACCCTGGCAGCACGGGTATCGTCACTCTCCATGTCCAGGAGCTCGTCCACATCAATCTCCAGCTCTGGGATCTCTTCTTCCTGGGGTGGGGGTGGGGGAGGAGGGAGAGTGGGGTGCCTGAGTTGAGATGGAGGGTGTGAGGGGGCTGTCCTGGGCCGAGGCCCCCGCCTGCTGCAGGAGGAGGAGGCTGGGCCTCTCTGCCTAGCGGACAGCGGCAGCTGCTCTGAGAAGGAAAACAGATCAGGCCCTTGCCAAGGCAAAGTGCCCAATAGGACAGTGGAGAGGCAGCTTCCTGTCGTTGTCAGCAGGCACCTCGGACGCCAGACAGGGCCAGAAAGCCAAGGCTGGCACCCTGGGCTGCAAACCCAGCAGATGTGTCTCCCCAACTTCTGGGCCCCCCATTTCACCAGAGCACAGGTGGGACCAGCTGTCCCAGCTCATCATAACCCACTGCCCTCCCTCCAAACACCTGTCACAGCTTCCAAGGAGGGAGGAGGAAGTGAAGGGTACGGGGGTCAGTGGGAAGGGCCCAGGCATGGGAAAAGGGAAACAAAGAGCCCATGTTGTGCTGAAGGAGGGGTGCCCACCACCCCTCCCCCCCAGGAAGCAGCTATCCAGCTTGGAGCCAGCTGCATTCCAGGGCTGGGCTAGGGTAGGCAGCACCGGGCAGGCCCACTCCTCCACCCTGCCCCCTGGGGCCTGAGTCACCATCTAAGCAACTGGGGAGTCATGGGGTGGAGAATCAGATTCAGGAGAGTGGGCTAGCCTATCTCCACACCAATATGGAGCTCTAGGCTAGGGCATTAGAACAGCTCAGACCCTTCACGGACTCCCCACCGCCCCCACCCCCATCAACCAGGTAGCGCTTTCCAACCACAGTCTAGGCTGGCTGGTTCTAGGGCCTTCTGGAGGACCCTGAGGTTGACTTGAGGGGTGGGGTGATGGAAGCAGGGTCTGAAACAGCGCGGATGACAGAAGTGACTTAGGTCAGCTAAGAAAGAACATACACTGGGGGTGGGGATGAAGGGAGGAGGGGAGCGCGCAGAAGCGGAGTGCCCATTGCCTCGGGGTGACAGGCGGGCACACGGTGGGGTTCCCCGGCGGCCCGACTGGGGACTGATTTTAGAATGTGGGGTACATACCTGGCAGTCGTAGAGGCGCGTGAGCTGCTCCAGGATCCACTCCTCCAGGTTGAGGCGTTTCCGTAGCTCCTTGCGGTCGTACTTGACAGTGACCTTCCCTTGGCGCCTCACGGGGCCCTCGTCATCCGCGCTGCCCGGGCCCTCACCCGCGGCGCCAGGGGGGCTCTGAAAGTAGACGCGGGGCCCTGGGCCGCCACTGCCCGGCCCGGGAGCCGGGGCAGCCAACGCCGCGCCCCCTGCGGGGCCGCTGTCCGCCATGGCGGCGGCCGGGGCCACGTGCGCGCGTCGGGCCCCTCCCTGCGCCGCCGCCTCCGGGACGCCCGCCGGCTGGCTCCTGGCCGCTGGCTCGGGTTAGCTCTCGGGCTCGGTTCCGCGCGGTTAGGCGGCGAGGGCGGCGGCGGGGGCGCCCGGGGGCAGCTGCAGCATGCGGAGCCCCCGGGCCTGGCCTGGCCGCGCCCCGCCCCCTCCCCGCCGATCCGCCCGCCCTTTGTCCCCCGCGGCCGCCGCCCGAGCCGCCGCCGCCGAAGCCGCTTTCTCTGTCTCGCTCGCTTCCCCGCCCCCCGACCACACCCCCTTAAAGGGCCAGCCCCGTCGCACGTCCCTCACTCCCCACCCCTACCCCGGGCAGGGGGTAAGGGACCGTCTGGGCGTCAGGGGCTTTGGCCTGGCTTCCCGCATGTCCTTTTAACCTCCCCACTCCAAACGCAGGCGTTCTGAGAGTCAGGTACCACTATTTGCGCCCCGACCGGGCCCCTAGTGCTCTGTCCCCATGGAGGCGGGAACTGGGGCCGTCTGGGAATGTTGAGGAGTGGGCGTGTGTGCGGGGTGGGGGGCCAAGGAGGATACGCAGGGACCCGAACCCTGGTCCTTCAGCCCCTGGGCCAGCTGGGGGCGACCGACTCCTCCGCGCGGACCGACACGTGGGCCGGGGCCTGGCAGGTGTGGGCGGGGAGAAGGCGGGCAGGAGCTGCCTGGGTCCCATGCTTCCTGCCAGGAGGCGGAGGGGGGGATGTCTCACGCCCCCCACGGAGGAGGCCTGGGTGAGAGGCGGGCAAAGACAGCCAGATGGTCTGAAGGGTGGACCCCAAGCCGCCACCGCCCACCGGCCAAGATGGCGGCGAGAAGCGAAATCATGGGAAATGTAGTTCGCGGTCCGGCCCCGCCTGGCTGCCCCACCCCCGCGCGGAGTCCAGGTTAGGAAGCACAGAACATGTTTGGGGCGCCCTCCTAGGGCCGGCCTCGGCAGGGCACCGCCCTCCCGCACACCACACTCTCTGTGTGTACAAACAAGAAAACGCAGGCACAAAGAGCTGGGAGGTGAGGGAGCCGGGACTCATGGTAATGAAAATATTAACAGCTGACCCTTAGTGAGCGCTTATCGGAGACCCACCTCTTCCCCAGCTCCTTGCCCTAAGGCTCCTCTATCGGTCAGAACTCACGGAGTCCTCGCCTAGCCCATTTCTGTTAGGCAGACCCCACGTCCCATTCGTTCACCCAGTTTGATTTTCTGTACCTTTAAAATGCCTTTCTTACTCTTGTTTATTGTCTGTCTCCCAACTCCAGACTGCAGGTTCCATGGGGCAGAGACCCGTCCGGCTCTTGTGCCCTGAGGATGCCCAGGGATGAATCGGCCTGCTCGGCTTCAAACCCACATGTACAGGGCAAATTACCTGATCCTTCCTGGGTCCCGAGTACCTAGAACTACGTCAGACTCATGCTAGAGGCTTTGTAACTATGGGTTGAACAAATGAATGAATGAATGAATGGCTTTCTCTGTGCCTCATTTTCCTCAGAAGGAGGTGTTGAGGATTAAATACGAAAATGCAAGTAAGGTTCAATTATTGCACCACTGAGGTTAATTAAGTCAATTAAGTCACACAGCTAGATGGATCTCGGATCTGAACCCAGGCTACTTGACCAAACCTGTGACGCTGTTTCTGTTCCTGCCCCCTGCATCCCCTTAGACGTCACCCAAGGAGGCGTCCAAGGGTAGCAGGCTCATCCCCTACCATCCCAGGCAGGGTTTCAGGGTTTGAGAGGTGCTAAGTGTCTCTGTCCTAGCCCCTCACAGACACCCCCACAGGCTTCCTCTCTGTGGGTGCAGGTGGGGGTTCAAAGAGGGGCTGGGATTGGCCCAGGATCACCCAGCTGGTGCTGCAGCCAAACACCAACCCAGGATTTCAGGCTCCTGGGTCTTACTCTGAATCTGGGGAGAAGAGCCAAAGAGAAGACAGAGGATAGGAATGGTGCTGGGGGACCTAAGCTTCTTCTGGAGGGGCTGGGTTGGGGTGGGTTTACAGGGCTCGGTCTACCCCCTCCTTCTGGCCTTAGCTTCCCATCTCCCATCCTGGGGGGCCCAGGGAAGGGCTGATCCTTGCTCTTGTTGATTAGAAAGGACCCACCCTCTCCGCTGGGAGCCCCATCCCCGCCTGGCCTCCAGCTTGGAGGCTGGCCCACTCGGAGGAGCGCTTCACCCAAGTCCAAATTCCCCACCTCACTCTACCAGGGCAGGTCAGCTCTCCAGGTGCTATCCAAACCCAAGCATAGATTCCAGACTTTGGGGCTCTTATGGGTAGGGGGTGGGCCCTTAATGCCCTACAGCTTGCTCTGGATGCCAGCCCCAGCTCTTCCCCTAAGATGCTGTGACTTTAAGCACCACCCTCCTGTCCCTCCTGCCTTCAGGGCTGGCCTGAAGGCCTCCTATCATGTCCACATCAGCAGTGACTTCTGGGGTTTTCAGGGCAGATCAGGGAGGAGCCGGGAATGCTCTCCCTCTCTCCAACCCCTGTGCCCTCCAGGATTCCTTGGGGCCGACTCCCCTGTCTGTCCCAACCCTTCCCAAGGCCACCCGCCCTGAGAGCAGTTGGTGTGAAGGGGCCTGGCCTGCTGGCCTGCAGCTTTCTCTGAGGCTGGGCCGCCCAGCGTAGAACCTTAGCCTCGGAGTGGAAGAACTGGGTTCGAATCCCAGCTCTGCCCCTGTAGGCAGAGGCCACGGATAACTCACTTACCTGCCCTGAGCCTCTTCAGCTCATGATTATCCTGTCCTCCCTGTGGTTGGGGGCAGAGAGCGCAGTGCTTCCCGGGGCCCACATCCCAGCTCCCTTGCCTGAATCCTCTTGGGAATGGGGTGTGCCCGCTGCTCCCCATCCTTCCAGCACCCAGCTGTCTGGCCCCCCTCCACCAGAGTATCACCAGCTAACACTGCTTTCAGCTCTTTCCTGAAGCAGAGGCCCTGGGGAGGGTCCCATCCCCTTAATCGAATGTGGAAGCAGGAAAGGCTCCCTTCCTTCCGCCATTACTGCTTGCCGAGAAGCCCATTACCGAGGAGGCTGGAAGATAGCATCCGAGGATGGAGCCCTCTAATGGGGGCTGCCCTGGCCTCCGGAGACAAGAGGGAGAGGCTCAGACCCAGGAAACAGGCTCCCATCCTTTTTTCCAAGGAGCTGCTGTCCTCCGCTTCTAGGAAGTACCCCCGCCCAAAGTCCAGTGCCCACAGCCGAGACCCCCAGGCCCAGACCCTGGCCCGTGGTTCTGTTAGGCCTGGTCCTGGCTGGCAGGGTGTTCTGCCCCAGCCCTGGTCAGTAGTCTTTCCTCTCTGATGCCCCCAAAGCCTTCCATCTGCTCCTTAGATGCTAAGGTGCATATGGCCAGGGGTCACCCCCTTCCATTTGTTCATTTAATTCTCCAGCAACCTCCAGTTTCTGGGCAAGGTGACTGAGGCACAGAGAGACCAGATTCCACAGGTTGAAGAGGCAGAGCTGAACTTGTACCCAACTCTGTGGGAGCAGAGGCCGACCCACACCCTGCACGGGGGCTAGTGGTCCCTGTGGGTCACTGAGGGACCTGGCTCTGCTGACCTGGGGAGAGAGGACGAGAACGGCCGGTGCTGTCTCCTTCTTTGTCCCCTCAAGGGCAGAGTGTAGAGCCAGGAAGGGAACCAACCTTCAAGCCAGAAGGTTGAAATCCTCCTCCAGAACTGTGTGACCTTGGGCAGGTCCCTTCCCCTCTCTAGGCCTCCAGTGGAGATACTATCACACCCTACAGGGTCATGGCCCAAGGCAAGGAGATGTGCTCGGCTGGCGTTGCCACCCTACATGGTGGGGATCTGAAGATGGCCACTGGTCGGCAGGGATCCCTTGGGGTCCCCCAGAGCCCCGGGCAAAGGGGCCTGCACAGCCTGCTCTTCCTTGACTGACCCCCACCCCCACCCCCTCGAACCAGCTCCATCTCTTTCTGGGTTTCTAGGTGACTTGGCTGGCCCCTCTGGATGAGTTCTACTTTAAACCTGCTGCTGCTACTGCCTCTGTATTGGGGGGGTTCCCACAGGGGCCCTGAGGCAGGAGCCCCCCCAACCAAGCCCTGCGGGAGGGGCGGCAGCCCCCGCCCTATGCCTGTGCCCAGGCTCCTTCCCCTCCTCCCATGTCTGGATCACAGATTTCAGGGCACCTGCCGAGCCCCTCCTCAACCCTCGCACCCCCTCGTTCGGAAACATCCGGGAGGCGTCTGACCCCTCTGGGCATACAACCCACTCCCTCTTTGCAGTTTGCGTCCAGTGGGTCCACAGGGACAGGCTCCAGGTTAGGCCAGGAGGGGTCTGGGGCATGAGAAGAGGGAGATTCGGGGGTGCGCTCTGGAAGGCCAGGACGCCTGGGTCCCCACAGGAGGCGGCAGCGCCCGGGCCTCCCAGGACCAAGGTGGGGTGCGGGGCGCCGGCGGCGGGAGGCCCATTAGCCGGCTAAGTGCTCCCAGGGAGGGGGACCCGCGCGCGGCGGGAGGGGGCGAGGCGAAGGGAGCGCAGGGAGAGGGGGCGGGAGTGGCTTTTCCTGCATTCTGCCAAGTGCCGCAGGAGTGGGGGGCTGGGGGAGGCAGGGCTGTGCGCCGCCGGGCCCCAAATCCCGACCTCTAGTAGCACCCCCGCCCCGCGGCTTAGAAACCTTAGCGGGCAGACCGCGCCTCGTCTTCAGCAGCGCGGTCTGCACCCGGTTTCCCCAGCGGACGCCCCCAGCAGTCCCCCGCCTCTCCCACCCCGGGCCAGGAATGCCTCGCCCCAGGCCCTTTCGCGGCTGCAGTCGCCGCCCCGGCCGCCAGGGGGCACCGATGCGGGGCGGGCGGGCGGGACGCCGGTGGGAGGGGGCGGCTCCGCTCCGGCCCCGCCCCCGGTCCGCCCCGCCCCGGCCCCGCCGACTCCGGTCGGTCCGGGACAGACTGGCGGGCGGGCGCTGACGCCGCGGGGCCGGAGCGGACGGCGCGGAAGCCGCGCGGAGGGAGCAGCGGCGCCGACGGTCCCCGCGGGTCCCCGTCGGTCCCCGCCCCGGCCCCGGCCCGGCCATGGCGGGCGCCAGGCCCGGCGTCCACGCGTTGCAGTTGGAGCCGCCCACCGTGGTGGAGACCTTGCGGCGCGGGAGTAAGTTCATCAAATGGGACGAGGTAAGCGCCCGGGCAGTCCCGGGACCCCTCTCGAGAGCTCAGCCACACGCCGGGGACCCCCACCCCAGGCTGACCGCAGCCCCCACCCCACCCCTTCCCAGTTCGGCTGCGCTCCGGAAACTTGAGTCCCGAGTTGTCCCCGTAGTGAAGCCTTGGTCCCTCACCCCCGCCAAGTCCTTAAACTCTGGGCGATTGGCTCCCCACTCCTTGGTGTGGAGACTTTGAGCCCCAATAAACCACGGCCCCCTTTTTACTCTTCCCTCCCACCCCTCCCACCCCTCCCTGCGAGGCTAATTCTGGTTCTCCTCATCCTGGCCTGATCCCCAGACCCTTTGCCGGCACTGTACTCCCTCTCTGGCATCCGGTCTGGCTCCTGGCACCCCCATTCTGGGGGGGTGCCGCTGAGACCCTACTCTTCCCAGTGCCCTAGCCGAAGGCTTCCTCTTCCATTCATCACTTTCTCTCCTAATTCTGCCGGGCACCCCGTTTGCCCTGCTTCTGGATCCCAGCCAGTTCCCTGCTCAGGTGGGAGCACCAAGTCACCCCCTGATGGAGACTTTGCCCCCACGTTCCTCTTCCCCTGGGGAACTTTGCTCCCCACTCCTTGACATGGGGACTTTGAGCCTCCATAATTCTGGCTCTCCATTCTCCCTGCCCTGTTGCGTTGCTTTCCATCCTGCGCCCCCAACCCCCCCACTTCTCTGCCTCCCCCTCCCTGCCCCTCCTTCCCCAGGGCCTCCACCCCGCCTGCCTGAGCTCCTCACAGCTCCTTCCCAGTCAGGCCAGAGGCCTGGAAGACTCTGGGCTCCTTTCCGGCTGGGTGGGGCGGGTAGGCGTGGGAGCTGGGGGGGAGGGGCTGGGGGCGTGGCCTGAGGCAGCAGGTGTGCCTCGGAGGGGTGCCTGGGTGCCCCAGGAGCCTGGGAGACCCCTCCCCCCAGGCCACACCGAAGGGAAAAGTTTCTCCTTTTCCTTCCAGTGTGATAAACCCAAATAAGGAAGTGGGAACCGGGAGAGGGCCCTAAGGGGTGGGGTGGGGGTGCTGACAAGGGCTTGGAGCTGGAGAGCAGGGGCCCTGGGCTGCCTCTGAGGGCTGTGACCCTGGGGAGTGGCAGGGGCAGGCACAGGGCGGGGGGTAGTGCCCACAGGACTCCCCACTCCCTACACTCTTTGGGTTGGGGGACTCAGCCCCAGGGCAGGGTTGGGAATCCTGGAGTGGTGCTGGGGCTGGGTGTCAGCTCCCTGAGGTGGGGAGGCCAACACCCCAGAGGTTCTAGGGCCTGCTGTCTCCTCTGCCCCTAGAACAACCTCCTGTCCATTGTAAGCAAGGCCTGAGATGGGTGGGGCTGATGCCAACCCCATTCTCCAGAAGGGGAAACCGAGGTCCGGAAAGTGGAGACTTAACCCAGGCCCCCCAATGGGACTATGGCTGAGCCTGGAGCTGAGCGCCTGGCTGGGGTCCTGGTCCCCTGCTGCCCAGGCCAGGGGACGCTGGAGCCATACTGGCTGCATGCAAATCCTGACTCCTCTGCCTCACCCTGGCAAGTGGTTTAGCCTCCCTATGCCTCAGTTTCCTCTTCCATAAAATGGAAGTAACAATGACACATACCTCCTGGGGTTGTTAGAGGACTGAGCTCATGGGTATTTGGCACGCAGTAGGGCAGCAGGAGCTGCAGCCATTGCTGCTATATGGACAATAATGTAATTACCCACCAGGCAGTGAGCAGCGGCTTGGGGTGGCGCCCAGGGTGAGGTGGGGCCCTCTTCTGGCCGGAGGAGCCTGGCAGGAGACCTCTACCTGTGACCACTGGCAGAACCCAGGCCCTTGATGACATCCCCTTTGGCCAATGTCCCTGAGTGGCACGGGGTGGCCCTGGGTGTGTGCCAGGGACTGGGCCCTCCCCAGAAAATGGGGCCAGTGTGCCCTTCCCTGCCCCCACCAGCCACAGGGCTGCTCAAGGGAGGACGGAGTTCACTGTCCGGTCCCGGGAGCTGGGTGAGCCCCTTCCGAGGGGATGAGCTGGGAGGCTGCGAGGACCCTGTGGGGTGAAGGATGGGCTGAATGGACTGTGAGGCAGGTATAAAGGATGGGATGCTGAAGGACTGCAGGTGAAACGTCTGGCCCTTCTGCTTTCATCCCATAAACCCTCCAGAGTGGGCTGAATTAAGGGGGATGTGGGGGACTCCATCAGGGAGCTCATGGACCTTTGGGGAAACTGAGTCCAGGGTGGGGGGTCAGGGAAGGCCTCCGCAAGGAGGTGGCTCAGATTCCACAGGTAGAGAAGGAAGGAAAGGATGTCCCAGTGAAGGGAACACAAGACAAAAACTGAGAGGTGGGGAAAGAGTAGTTTGTGCAACAGCATCCACAGGCAAGGGGTGAGCTGGGAGGGGCCTTGAGACTGTGACGTGGGAGCCCCAGAGGTCACACCAAGGACCTTGGCTTTGTCCTGAGGGCTGTCAGGACCCAGAGAGGACCTGGGGGCTGGAAGAGGCTTTGTCTTAGTTCCCTGGCAGGAACAGTGGGGCGGACGGCTGGAGGGGGCCCACGGGCAGCTGAGGCCCTCAGCCCCCTCTCGCTGACCCCTGCTGTTCTGTCCCATCCCCAGGAGGCTTCCAGTCGGAATCTGGTCACCCTGCGCGTGGACCCCAATGGCTTCTTCCTGTACTGGACAGGACCCAACATGGTGAGGACGGGGCTGGCTCTGGCCTCCGGCCCCTGCCCCAGACCCCAGGGTTGTCCCCCACCCGCCCACGGGGCTGGGGCCCAGCTGCCGGCTGACCTCTGCTATGGCTCCTTGGACAGGAAGTGCTAAGGGCGGGGGCCGAGGCTGGGGCTACCGCCCGGGGGTGGCCACTCCCTGGCCAGGGTGTGGAGCTCGGGGGCCCCCTGCTCTCTCCCTGCAGTCCCTTAGCCCCACCCCGACATCTGGTTTCCCCAGGAGGTGGACACACTGGACATCAGTTCCATCAGGGACACACGGACGGGCCGCTACGCCCGCCTGCCCAAGGTGAGGGATGGGTGCTTGGGATCAAGGATGAGGGTGAGGCCATGGGGGGAGGACTAGGGGACCCAACCTCAGTCTTGGGTCTCGCCTCTTCAGGACCCCAAAATCCGGGAGGTGCTGGGCTTCGGGGGCCCTGATGCCCGGCTGGAGGAGAAGCTGATGACGGTGGTGGCCGGGCCAGACCCAGTGAACACAACATTCTTGAACTTCATGGCCGTGCAGGATGACACGGCCAAGGTGGGCTGGAATTGAAGGGAGGGCCCCGGGCAGTCAGTGACTCGTTTGCTTAGTTTGCTATCACTTATCGAGTGCCTAGCGTATACCCTGACTGTATTTATAATTGTCCTCTGGAAAAACAATATTTAAGCCCTTGCTGTGTGCCAGGCGGGTTCTGGGCTGGGGTTGGACCAGCCCCCCTGTTCCCTGCTCACCGTCCCCCCTCTTCTGCTCACCCCCCAGGTCTGGACCGAGGAGCTGTTCAAGCTGGCTATGAACATCCTGGCTCAGAACGCCTCCCGGAACACCTTCTTACGCAAAGCGTGAGCCCTGGGCCACTGGGGGGTATCAGGGGGGTCTGGTGGCCGTCCCCAGGGTGTGACCCTTCCACCTCCCTCCCCAGATACACGAAGCTGAAGCTACAAGTGAATCAGGACGGGCGGATCCCAGTCAAGAAGTGAGCAGCCCTCTCCCCTCAGTGTCCTCCCTTCTGCCCTGACCTTGGTGACCTTTGCCCCCACCCCACACTAGCCTTGCCCCAGAGCCTGATCCCTCTACCTGCCTCAGCATCCTGAAGATGTTCTCAGCTGACAAGAAGCGGGTGGAGACCGCGCTGGAATCCTGTGGCCTCAAGTTCAATCGGGTGTGCGGGGTGGGGGTCGGGGCAGGGGAGGGCTGCCAGGGGTGTCACGGTGGGGGGGCCTACTCTTCCGGGGCTTGCTGTCCCCCAGGTTCTCACCCTGTGCTCCTCGGCCCCCAGAGTGAGTCCATCCGGCCTGACGAGTTTTCCTTGGAGATCTTTGAGCGGTTCCTGAACAAGTTGTGTCTGCGGCCGGACATTGACAAGATCCTGCTGGAGATGTGAGCAGGGCTGGGCTTTGGGGCTTTGCGCCCCCTGTCCCGGGCTGGGGCCCCCTCCCAGCCCCTGCACTCCCACCCCGCTTCTGCTCAGTGTTCCTTCTAGCTCAGCGAGGAGAAGGGGAACTGTCGGGTGGAGTCCCCGAGTGCTGGGATGGGACAGGTGGACAATTTGTCTTTCCAGCAGGTCTGTTAGCAGGACAGCTCTGTGCTGACATTTTGCCAAAATGGCTTGAATCAGCCCACTTTGTGGATGTGAACATACATGGGCTCACCCAGTGGGTGAGGGCTGTTGCTGGCCCGGGATTTGGGGTCTGCAGTCGAGAGGCAGGGAGTGGTAGGCCAAGTACTTGACAGCTCCCAAACCCCTTCCTCTTGCTTGCTCATCTGCTGCCTCACCAATGCCAAGTGGTCAGGAGCGCGGATGGGGAAACTGAGGCCCAGAGGGCGCAGCGATTTGCCCAGGGTCTCAGTCAATCAGTGGGCCCTGGGTCTCCCAGTGTGAGTGCTTGGAGTGGGGGGCTTGTGAGGCTCCCGCCTGACCCGGCTTGACCCCTCTGCCCGCTCCCCCTCCAGAGGCGCCAAGGGCAAGCCCTACCTGACGCTGGAGCAGCTCATGGACTTTATCAATCAGAAGCAACGCGACCCGAGGCTCAACGAGGTGCTGTACCCACCCCTGCGGCCCTCCCAGGCCCGGCAGCTCATAGAGAAGTACGAGCCCAACCAGCAGTTCCTGGAGCGAGGTGAGGCCCTGGGGCTGCTGGGTGGCTGGCAGGGTCACCGGGGGGCCTGCTGACCCTGTGACCCCATGACCCCGCTGACCCCGCGCCGCTCCCAGACCAAATGTCCATGGATGGCTTCAGCCGCTACCTGGGCGGGGAGGAGAACTGCATCCTGCCCCTGGAGACCCTGGACCTGAGCGCGGACATGACGCAGCCGCTGAGCGCCTACTTCATCAACTCCTCGCACAACACCTATCTCACCGGTGAGCTGGCACCCGCCCCCTGCCCCTGTGACCTCTGACTCCCGGCCCCGCCACTGCCTCCCTCTTAGGGTGCTGTTCTTTCAGTTCAGGTGCTCACCTGTCTGCCCGTGCTGGGGAGGCAGGCAGGGAACGGCCGGCTGGCCCCTGGGGGAGCTGGTCCTGTCTGCACGGGAGGGTCTCGGGGTCTCAGGGAAGGGGCTGAGCCTGGCATGAGAGGGCACAGCCTGGGCGCAGGCCTGGAGAGGAGACTGTTGGCGCTATCAGGAAGCAGAAGGGGAGCCGGGGAGGTGGGGCGTTGGGTGGGGCATGGACAGGTGCATGGTGAGGGGGGCCCGAGAGGAAGGCAGGGCCGGGTCAGGGGGCACAGAAGGAATCGGGGTTCATCCTAAGTGGGAGGGAAAGGCTTTGGGGAGTGGGAAGTGGAGGGCAGGTGGTGAGACCCGAGATGTTTCCAGAAGGAGGATCCCAGGTACTATGCGGAGACTGGATTGGCAACAGAGAGGGGCATGCGGTCCCCAAGGTGATGGAGAACTGTTCTGGGGCCCCAGTGGGGCAGCAGAGGGGGTGAAGAGAAGTGAGGGGCCGTGAGGGTTGTAAGGAAGTGGGGGTGTCAGGGATGACTCCCAGGTTTCAGGCAGGTGGTGGGTGTGTTTACCTGGGAGAGGGTGAGCCCCGGAGGAGGGACCAACCTGGGAGCAAGACCCCAGCTTGGAGCGGGTGCGAGGGGCTGAATTGGGGGGGGGGCTGAGCCCTGTCCTGAGGCCTTTTGGGGGGGTGGTGCTTGTTCCACAAATAATTAAGGCACAAATGGGGTGCTGGTGACGGGCTGGCCAGGGCCGGGCCAGGGGCCCACCATGGGCTGCTGTGTCCCCAGCGTGGCCTGGCTCAGTGCGGCCGTGGGGAGAGGGAGAGCCGCGGGGCCGGGCGGCCGTGGTGATGGATCCTGGCCCCCAGCGGGGCAGCTGGCCGGGACCTCGTCGGTGGAGATGTACCGGCAGGCGCTGCTGTGGGGCTGCCGCTGCGTGGAGCTGGATGTGTGGAAGGGCCGGCCGCCCGAGGAGGAGCCCTTCATCACCCATGGCTTCACCATGACCACTGAGGTGCCTCTGCGGGACGTGCTCGAGGCCATCGCCGAGTCCGCCTTCAAGACCTCCCCCTACCCTGTCATCCTGTCCTTTGAGAACCACGTGGACTCGTGAGTGGGCCCCTGAGCGACGCTGCTCCTGTGACTGCCGACCCTGGGAATTGCCACTGACCTGCCCAGGAACCTCTGACCTCTGACCTTGGCCCCACAGGGCGAAGCAGCAGGCCAAGATGGCCGAGTACTGCCGCTCCATCTTTGGGGATGCGCTGCTGATCGACCCTCTGGACAAGTACCCAGTATGGACGCTCGGGGCCGTGGCTGGGTATGCTGGGGTCCAGGGCACCTTGGCAGGCCCTGACCTACGTGCCACCCCGCCCCCCCACCAGCTGGCCCCGGGCGTCCCCCTGCCCAGCCCCCAGGACCTGATGGGCCGCATCCTGGTGAAGAACAAGAAGCGGCACCGGCCCAGCACCAGTGTCCCTGACAGCTCGGTGCGCAAGCGGCCGCTGGAGCACAGCAATTCAGCACTGAGCGAGAGCTCCGCTGCCACCACCGAGCCCTCCTCGCCCCAGCTCGGTATGACCCTGGCCCAACCTACGACCTCCATCTCGACCCTGGCCTCCTGCCTCAGACCCACCCCTGTGTCTGCCGGGGTTGACACCGTCCCACCCCAGGCCCTGACCTCTCAGCCTCACTGAACTGGTCTCTCCTTGGGGATGCACCATCTGCTCCCAACTCCTGCCCCTCGTCACTGAGCCTCTCCCCTCCCCTCAGCTGGGTGTGGGACCTCTGACCCCCGACCCCAGGCACTCACCTTACCAAGCTACACACACTTGGATTTGGCTCCATTCAACTCCGGACCCCTCAAGTAATGGCTCTGAATTCTGACCTCTGACCTCAGTGAACCACATTCTCACACTTTGGGTACAACCCTCAGATCTCTGACCCCTGTTCTGTGACCCCTATTGGTCATAACGTCAGCCAACCCTTGACCTCTCACTTTGGTGGAGCGAGGGACCTCAGGGGTACCCAGCTGGGCAGAGTGGCCTCTCACCCTGACCGCTCCCCACAGCCCTCTCGGGTGTGGCTCTGACTGACCTCTGACCTGTACCCCGTTGGGTGAAGCTGTTGTACCCCAGTTCCTGACTTCTCACTCCCCTGAGCCACCCCACCCGTCTCCCTCGACAACTCCCGATGCTGACCCTTGACATATGACCTCTGAGCTACCACTGGGCTTAATACCATCTGACCCTTGACCTCTGCCCTCTCCCCAGGCCAGACTGCCTGGAAGATCCCCCTTGATTTCCCCTGAGTCAGCTGCACCCACTCTGGTCACAACCCCACCTGGCTTCCTGATTATCTGTATGTGACCTGACCCCTGGACCCTGTGGCCCTTTCCTCTGCAGGGTCCCCCAGCTCGGACAGCTGCCCAGGCCTGAGCAATGGGGAGGAGGTGGGGCCTGATAAGGCCGCCCTGGAGCCTCAGAAGTCTCTGGGCGGGGGCCCCGATGTGCTTGGGCCTGCCAACCCCGAGGATGAGGAGGAAGATGAGGAAGAGGAGGAACAGGACCCCAAAAAGTCAACCACGGATGAGGTCAGGCCCATGAGCAGAGGGGCGGACTGGGGGTGTGTGTTCATTCCCTGAGCGTTTCCTGAGTGTCTGCAGTGCACCAGGCACAGCACTGGGTGATGGGGTGGCCGGGAGCCAGACATTATCCCTGTCCTTCTGGAGTTGAGTGTGCATGTGTGTGTGTGTGTGTGTGCTGATCTTAAATAAACAGGCTTGGGAACAAGTGTAAAATTACGTTCATGATGTGTGCCAGGGGAGGGGTGAGTGAGAGTGCAGAATTGGGGGAGGGGGATCTGACCTGGACAGGGAGGTGGGCAGGCAGAACTAAGGATATGGGAACGGCACATGCCAAGGCCCCGTGGCAGGGCCAGAGCCCGTGCAGGAGGAGGGGGCAGTGCAAGGTGAGGGGGTGGCGTCGGGGGAGGGCTGCGTTCTGGGGAGTAGAGGTGACGGCATCTGACCTGCCTTTAGAAAAGGTCCATCTGGCTGTCATGTGAGGTCGGATTGGCAAGGGGCCCAGAGTGGGTGAGGGTGAGGGCAGGGGTGGCTGGAGCTCAGCACTGAACTCTCGGGAGCCACCTGAGCGGAGATGGTGAGGTAGTGGCTGGAAATAATGGCTGGGGATGGAAATTTGAGGCTGTTTGCACTTGAGACACTGAACTGCCAGGCTTGGGTGAGAAGTTCCAGCTTCTGAGGATCAGGGAGAGGAGGATGGCCAGGGAGGAGGGAGGCAAAGCAGGTGGGGTCAGGGCCTGGCAGTGAGGCCCCTAGGGAGAAGCCTGCCAGGGCAGGGGGCCCAGGACCGATGGGGATGGGGCAGGGGTTGGGTGGCGTGGAAGGTTGGCCTCACTGGGGACATGAGGCTGGGTTGGGGGGTGGAGCTGGAGCAAGGGCCCCTGAGATGGATGGATGAGGAGGGGCCAATATTGGGACCCAGAGCCCAGGACCTGGGCCTTCGTGGGTGGGGGAACTTCCAGCTGTTGGCTAGGGGTCATGGCCCCGCTGACCCTGGGTTTGGGGGCCACAGGGCACCGCCAGCAGTGAGGTCAATGCCACTGAGGAAATGTCAACGCTTGTCAACTATACTGAGCCTGTGAAGTTCAAGTCCTTTGAGGCTGCTCGAAGTGAGTGGGGTGGGAGGCCGAGGGGGTGGGAGCCGGCCCCACCCCGCCCTGCTGGGTCTGACACCCCCCACCCACCCTGTAGAGAGGAACAAGTGCTTTGAGATGTCATCCTTCGTGGAGACCAAGGCCCTGGAGCAACTGACCAAGAGTCCCATGGAGTTTGTGGAGTATCCTCCGGGGCTGCTGGGGCATGTGCGGGAGCCAGTGTGGAGGGGCTCAGCCGGGCACAGCTGTTCTGAGGCCACCATGCTGCCTCCACAGGGCCCTAGTCCTGCAGCGCCTGGGCCTGGGGTTCGGCCTTTCGGTGCTGGCTGGGTGGGCCTGGCGCCTGGGAGACAGCACAGAGGCGAGGCCGAGAAGCAAGAGGCAGAAGGGACAGCATGAGCCAAGGCCAGAAAGGGGGATTCGTGGGATTGACAGGAGCAGAGGATGGGCCTCAAATGCCGGGCTCAAGGTAGGAGGCGGAGTTCGACCGGGGTGGGCTGGCACCTGTACCCAAGTGGCCCCTGAATGCCAACCTCAGATACAACAAGCAGCAGCTGAGCCGCATCTACCCCAAGGGCACCCGCGTGGACTCATCCAACTACATGCCCCAGCTCTTCTGGAACGTGGGCTGCCAGCTCGTTGCGCTCAATTTCCAGACCCTGGGTGAGCACTGGCCGGCCTCGACCCTTGACCTCTGACCCCCAACCTGACTTCGACCCACTGCCCCGCTAATTTTGCTTGAATGGACCTCTGATCCTATCTAATCCCAGATCCCCAGACAAGCCAGACCTTGGCAAACCCCAACTCCGACCTGGACCCTTCATTTAAACCTGTGATGCCATCTGCTCCCCCTCCCCTGCCTCTGGGCCTGGGCCCACCTCTACGTGCTATTGTCCTGCCTGACCTCTGTCCTTGTTTGACCTGCTGACCCCTGCCCTCCCCATGTTGCCCCAGATGTGCCAATGCAGCTCAACGCAGGTGTGTTCGAGTACAATGGGCGCAGCGGGTACCTGCTCAAGCCTGAGTTCATGCGGCGGCCGGACAAGTCCTTTGACCCCTTCACTGAGGTCATCGTAGACGGCATCGTGGCCAATGCCTTGAGGGTCAAGGTGGGGCCTGGGAGGGCTCAGGGAAGGGGTGTCCCGGGGCGCAGGTCTCTTGGCAGCCGCCTCAGCCCCCTTGGCCCACCCCTCCCCACCCCCAGGTGATCTCGGGGCAGTTCCTGTCCGACAGGAAGGTGGGCATCTACGTGGAGGTGGATATGTTTGGCCTCCCCGTGGATACGCGGCGCAAGTACCGCACGCGGACCTCACAGGGCAACTCGTTCAACCCTGTGTGGGATGAGGATCCTTTCGACTTCCCCAAGGTGAGCCTGGCCCCGCACCTACCCTGGGCGTGCAGGTGGAAGTCAGGGTCGGAGACTGGAGGGTGCTGAGGGGCCTCAGGGTTGGGTCCATGCACCTCCACGCCCCACCCAGGCCCTGGCCAGGTGACCGGGAGGGGAACACGGAAAGTCCTGGAGCCTCTGTCGGGAACGGGCTCAGCCTGTCCCATCTCAGAGGCAGGAAGGACTCACCTGAGTTCCCAGCCCCAGGCCCAGCTCTCTCCTGCCTCCCAAATGGACTGGGCCTTGCTCCCGACTCACTGCTCCCTCCAGCTTCTAAGCTGGCCATGGCCAGCTCTGCCTCGCCATGGGCCTGGGGTGGCGCCCTGAGGCTCTGCCTGGCTGGCCTCTAGGGTCAGGACTGGTCATCCGTCGGGCCAGGCCGCGGGGGCTGAGGGTCAGCTCCTGGGCTCAGCACCGGCCTGGGCCCACAGGTGGTGCTGCCCACGTTGGCGTCACTCCGCATCGCGGCCTTTGAGGAGGGTGGCAAATTCGTAGGGCACCGGATCCTGCCTGTCTCTGCCATCCGCTCAGGTGAGGCTCTGGGGGGCTCTGGTCTGCCCTGGGGGGCCATGGGTGTGAAGACCCCAGCCTGGCCCATCTCACCCTCCCGCCCACCCAGGGTACCACTATGTCTGCCTGCGGAATGAGGCCAACCAGCCGCTGTGCCTGCCGGCCCTGCTCATCTACACGGAAGCCTCTGACTACATCCCTGATGACCACCAGGGTGAGCTGGGCACCGGGCGGGCCGGGGCGGGCGGGGAGCGGTGTCGGGGTCCATGGGTGGCTGGGCTGGAGGACCCCAGCTCAGGGTGGCAAACAGACCTGGGAGCAGAGATGGCCTGTAGTCCCTCGACAAGACCTGGGCTGAGCTGGCAGACAAGCTGTGGCCCTGGGGGACTCTGTCTCTGCAACCCTTGCTCTCTGCCCCTAACCCCAGACTATGCAGAAGCCCTGATCAACCCCATCAAGCATGTCAGCCTGATGGATCAGAGGGCCAAGCAGCTGGCTGCCCTCATTGGGGAGAGTGAGGTGAGCCAGGGCGGGGCTGGGGGCCAGGTCTGGGAGGTGGGCAGGGCTCAGGCTCACCTTGACCCTGGGGACTGACGGACAGGCGGACAGGCCTGCTGTGGGTGGGAGTGGGGAGGTGAGGGCTGACCTCTGGGCCCCATCTGCTGCCTGCTATCATGCCCAGCCCCAGGTGGAAAGGGCCCTGCAGCCTTCCCACACCCACAGCCCACACAGGCCCATCCCAACTCCCAGCCTGGGGGTCTCAGCTCCAAAGGGCCTGGCTCAGGCCCCTGACTTTGTTGCATGCACTGAGCAGGGGCTACTGGTCTCTCTCTCTCAGTAGGCTCAGTGGCATTCAGTGACTCTCCGGTTTTAAGGGGTGAGATGGAAATCACCCCCTCCTTGTGTGTGAGGTCAGGCCCAGACTGGAATTCCTCCAGCTTCAAGCGGGGTTGCAGCCTCTGAGAGGTCGGAGCCAGGAGGGCAGGCTTCCAGCCACTTCACTAGGGCAGCTTGAAGCCACAGATGCTTTCAAAACATGGGGTCCTGGGAGCCACGAGGAGGGCAGTGGCTTACGTGGGGAGGGGTCAGGAGCCGGGGCTTGCCCGCACATCTAGACCCAGCCCCCACAGGGCCTGCGGCGGGGAGGGAAGAGATGGCTGCAATTAGAGCCTCTTGGAGCTGTTAGTGGGAAAGGCTGGTGCCCACTCTGTGGTCATTTCCTTCGTTGATTTAATCAAGAGCTAAGAACGAGGAAGATGAGCGACTGTGGGCAAGGGTGGAGGGACACGGAAAGGGGAGGAAACTTGTGGCTGGGCCAGGCCTTTCCAGAACAATTTGGAAGTTCCAGGGCCTATTCAGTTGGCCCGGCATCCTAGAGACACAATCTCAGATGATCTCCGCACCCCATAGGGAAGAGAAGTTTAAAAATGCTTGTTTCATCCCTTATTTCACATGTAGTTGTGCAAATAGCCCCACCTTCCACACAAGGAGTTCAGCAGGTGGATGGGCCAAGGGAGGCTGAGAAGTGACGGTGGGGGAGTCCTGGGGGGTTGCAAAGGACAGAAGGGCCCAGAGAGAAGAACATTTCTGGAGAACATTCCACGTTTTCCCCCAAGGCCCAGGCTGGCCCAGAGACATCCCAGGAGGCCCAGTCTCAGCATCCAGGGTCCCAGCTGTCTCCAAACCCCACACCCAGCCCACTGGCTACCTCTCCCCGCCGGCCCCTAGGCCCTACCAACTCCTCCAGCAGCCCGTCCCTCAGCAGCCCAGGTAAGGGGCAGCCTGGGCCTGGGGAGGGCCTGGGGTGGGCCGAGGGAGCAGCTCCCTGCCTTTCCTTCAGTTTCTCAATCCTGCTGCCTCTACCCCCAGGACAGCGGGACGACCTCATTGCCAGCATCCTCTCAGGTAGGAGGCGGGTACCACAGGGGTGGGGTGCCACAGGGGGTGGGGCTGTTCTCAGGGTGGGCCTTCCTGCCCAGCCGCCCCCACCACTCACCTCTGCTCTGCCCATCCCAGAGGTGGTCCCGACCCCACTGGATGAGCTCCAAGGCCACAAGGTGCTGGCGAAGCTTCAGAGCCGGCAGGAGCGAGACCTGCGGGAGCTGCGCAAGAAGCATCAGCGGAAAGCGGTGGCCCTCACCCGCCGCTTGCTTGACAGCCTGGCCCAGGCCCGGGCCGAGGGCAGGCGCCGGTCAGCTGTCCCGTGAGTGGCCTGCACATGTGTGTGGTTGCGTGAATGTAGTGGGAGTGTGCCTTGGGGGTTCTGTGCTAGGTGGGCAAGGAGGGAAGATCAGGGGCTGCTCCTTGACCCCCAAGGAGGAGGGTGGGGTGCAGGGAGTAAAGGGGGGAGTCCTCACGAGGAGCACCTGTTTCAAGAGACTGTTGGCCAAATGGGGTCCCATCAGCTGAGGTCCCTGGGACCTGCCCGAGCCTCACCTAGAGGGGCTCTCCCCCCAGGGGTGGGGCCACTGACATGGAAGAGGACAAGGGGGAGGAAGACGAGGCAAAGCGGTATCAAGATTTCCAGAAGCGACAGTTGCAGAGTCTACTGGAGCTGAGGGAGGCCCAGGTGGACACAGAGGCTGAGCGGAGGCTGGAGCACCTGAAACAGGTGAGGAAGCCAGTGGTGGCAGGGGTGGAGGGGGCACCTCCTGGGAGATGTGTCACCAGCCATGCGTCACCTGCCGGCCATCTACATCTACAGGCTCAGCACCGGCTCAGGGAGATTGTCCTGGAGGCACACACCACTCAGACCAAGAGGCTGAAGGAGACGAACGAGAGGTGCAAGCAGGAGCTTGTATGCAGGGGGTGGTGGGGGCTCCTTGGTGTCAGGAGGAGGGCAGAGCCTCTGTTTCCACCCCTGACACTCCCTGTCCCCCCACCGGCTCCTCCAGGGAGAAGAAGGAACTGCAGAAGATCCTGGACAGGAAGCGCCACAACAGTATCTCGGAGGCCAAAACAAGGGAGAAGCATAAGAAGGAAGCGTAAGGGCATCAGGGCTGGGAGCCATTTGGGGGCTGGGGAGGCGGGGCCAGGGCCAGGCCCTGAGCCCATCCTGCCTGGCTCCCATGCAGGGAACTAACAGAGATCAACCGTCGGCACATCACAGAGTCGGTCAACTCCATCCGCCGGGTAAGTGGGGCACACATGCCACCTTGGCCCCACCCCTCTTCCCTCATTCATCAGATACCCATCTCCTTAGTACCTGGCCTGGTGCCATGTTGGACAAGACTCAAGTTTTTGCCCTAGAGGGGTTTCTAGGGCCTTTCCCTATGGGTCCCCACAGCCTCCCCTCGGGTCCCACATCACATCCAAAGCCAACTGTCTTCAACAAAAGCTCCGTGGTCTCAGAGTCTATGGGCTATCTTAGAACCCTGGGATCCTTGGCTTGCCTGACATCCGTGCCTGCTGGAGCCCCCAGGGCCCTTCCGCTGAGCATTTACCCTCCCCTGCAGCTAGAGGAGGCCCAGAAGCAGCGACATGACCGCCTTGTCGCTGGACAGCAGCAGGTCCTACAGCAGCTGGCAGAAGAGGAACCCAAGGTGAGGCTGTGGGTGAGGCTGGGAGATGAGCGGTAGGCAGGCAGTGCCGGGCGGCCTGGCCTTAGCTGTGACACCCAACTTCCTCCTGCAGCTGCTGGCCAAGCTGGTCCAGGAGTTTCAGGAGCAGCGGGCGAGGCTGCCCCAGGAGATCCGCTGCAGCCTGCTGGGCGAGACGCCAGAGGGGCTGGGGGACGGGCCCCGGGTGGCCTGTGCCAGCAACGGTCACGCACCTGGGAGCAGTGGGCACCTGTCCGGCGCCGACTCGGAGAGCCAGGAGGAGAACACACAGCTCTGAGCTGGCTGGGCAAGAGGTTGCCAGGGCGGGCACCAGGAGGAAGGCAGGAGGCTAAGACACTAATTTCTTTTTTAACTTTTGAATCTTTAGAAATTTTATTTTTTTAAACCTGGGGTGAGTACCCCACCCTAACTCCTTTTGCCCTCCTAGACCCGTTGGTCCCCGGACCCTCCTTTCCGCCCTCAGTCCTAGGGAAGGTGCTGGGTCACCTCAGGCCAGAGGGCCTGGGCCAGGGGCATGGCACCCCTACCCAGAGAGGCAGCTGTCTCCCCCCACCTCCCCCCGGGCACACTGGGTGGGGATCTTCGAGCTCTGGGAAGTAGGGGTCACTTTCTCTATTCTTGGGGATTTTTTTTTTACATGAATAAAAACGGCTTTCAGGGACCCCCGTGTGCAGTGTGGTTTGGGGTGGGGCAGGGCTGGAGAGGACTCTGGAGCGTAGATGTGGCTCTTAAGGGGCTGAGGTTCCTCCTCTACAAAATGGGCTCATGGGCATTTGGTGGGGTTGTGGTCAGGTCCCCAGGGAAGGGGTAGTGTCTGCATCTTCTGGTCTCCCTGCCCAGGGCCTCCACATTCTCCCAGAGATCCCCCTGCCTGCCACCTTTGCCCGTTTCCACCTGTTGCCCTTCCCAAAGGCTCAGGCCTCTGTCCAGGAAGCTTTCCCTGCCCCCTCCTCCCTTCCTGCTGCCTGATAGGACCAAGAGCCCAGCATCTTCCGCCAGGCCAGCTTGGGCCCCACATGGGCTGTGGATTGTGCTTGGGGGATGGACTGGCTGGGGCGGGGAGTGGAGTGGAGTGGGCGGCTCAGAAGCTGCCCAGCGCCAGGGACCCGGGCTCTCAGCTGTGGGTGGGAAGTGGGCCTGGTTGTGACCCCTGGGAAAAGGGGAGCTGACGTCACAGGCACTGGCAGGGGCCAGGGGACCCAGCGTCCCTCTCATCCCTGTGAAGGAGATATTATCCCTGTTTTACAGATGAGGAAACTGAGGCTCAGAGCGGAAATCGTGTGTTCCAGGCCACAGCTAAGTCAAGACGTGCTGACCTGGAGGCTCAGGGTTGGACCTGGACCCTCCACAGCAGGCGGTCTGCGGCTGGCCTGGAGGACCTGTCCCCCGCGTCCCATCCCCGCCGCGGGAACAGCGTGGAGTGGCAGGAACCCACAGCAAGGGTGCGGCCGGGTGCTGCGGCAGGGTCAGACTGCCACTTCTTCAAGGCCTCTCCCAGCTCCTGGCGCTTCCGGGCTGCCGCTTCCGGGCTACCGGCCTCCCTCCTCCAGAGGAAGACAGCCTCTTATCTGGGACTTATCTCCTGTCAACTAAGTGTTTTCTGTCCTTTGTTTTGTTGCAGCCTGAGGCAAACAGATGGGGCAGCCGGAGACAGGGGGCCTGTCCTATCCCAAAGTCTGCCCACTTGCCTCTAGCCTCTGGCCAGGCTCCTCTGCTGCCAAATGTTGTCTTCCCAGTTTGTCTCTACTTAAATGGACACCACCCGATCATGTCAGTTCTAGGAGCCTCAAAGACCAGGCCAAAATCTGGACTCCTAGATGTGACACCAGGGTCCCGCAGGTGCCTGTCCCTGCCACTACCCCCATCCTTCCCTGGCCCCACTCTTCCGCCCATCTGTACTTTTGACTTCTAGCTCTGACCCACCCTCTGAGGAAGCCCTCCTTGACTTCCTCCTGCGGGAGGGAGCTGCCCTCATCCCAGTTCTGGGTCCCCCTACAGAGCACTCTGCTGGCGGGTGGTAGCACCATTCTGAGAGGCGGGCTGTCCCCTGGACAGGAAACCACAGCAGGGGCTGGGGCGTGATTCCCTTCTGTTCACCCAGTACTGCACCGGCCCGATCTAGAGGGGGCAGCCAATAAATCTTTCTGGAAATGAGTTCCGAGTTCTGGTCCTGGGTCCTCAAGACGCTTCCGCCCCAGTTCCCCAGAGGCCGCTGTGCTTGCGGGCCTCGGCCTTCCGCCCGCGTCTGCCCCCCGCGCGTCCTACCTGTTCCCCAGCAGCGCTGGCCCCGGGCCGGCCACACAGTAGCTGCTCACAAGGACTGACCTAAATAGGGACAAATGACCGTCCCTGGGGGCCGCGGCACGGCTGGCAGAGCGCGGAATTCCGGCAGCCGACTGGGCTGCGGTTGCCAATTACTATATTAGAGATAAGGACTCGGAGGTCACGGGGGCCCGGTAGCCAAGGGGCGGTGGCTCTGCCTGCCTCGACCCCTCCCTGGCCCCAGTCCCTGGACAAGTCACTCGAGTAGAGCCTGTTCCCCGTGGACACCTTTGGAAACGCTGTCAGTGTCAGCACTATCCCCGCCCGCGAGGCCCCAAGGGACAGACGGAGGAGACTTGGCGGCACAGACGCGGGCTTTATTCGCACATTTAAGGCGAGCGTCGCCCCGCAGCGTTACTGGGGAGCAGAGGATTCTGGCGAAAGAATGGCTAATGCCGACTCGCACCTTGGCACAGGCGCCTGGCGGGTGGGAGGAGCCAAGGAGCCACTTCCGGCGGCTGTGGGCGGAAAATCTGCAGAACTTCCGATGGGGCCGAACCTACCGACGCCCTTGCACACACCGGAAGACTCGAGTGGGACCGCCGCCCTCCGAAAGGGCCAGAGCTGATCCCCGTTTTGCTTAAGGCCTGAAGAAGACTTCCGCCCGCACCCAAGATGGCCGCTGCTGCGGCGGGACGGACGGTCACTGGGAGGGGGCGGAGCCGCCTCTCCCCAAGTTCCGATCCCACCAGGATTGGATGACGCGTGTCCAGCTGGAGCTTTGCCGCAACTGCGTCGCTGTGCCCGCGCTTTTTGGGCGAGGAAGTCCCTTCGGGAAAGGAGGAAAGGGTTAAATGCGTTAGCTCGCTGGGACGTCGAGTCGGCCCCGCCTCCCCACACTTCCGGAATCCGACTTCTGAGATCCCGGGGATGGGGGATAATAAGAGACCCCAGCTCCCAGAATGCCTTGTGCAGGGTAGTCAGAAAGGCACTAGGGACTCCTGGGCCCTTGGGAATGGGGTGGCACTACAGATCCCAGAAACTCTGTGAAGGGAGCAGGATGGGTTACGCGCCTAGGACGCCATTTAATAGCGCCAGAGCCAGAGATCTACCACCCGGAAGCTGGGACCGCAATTAAGGCCTTCAAAGAAGTGGTTCCGAAGGTGGAACCAAAGAACTCGGACATTCAAAAGGAGTCGGCCGGAAGCAGCATGCCTCCTGCTCCGAGGATATGGGGGAACCCAGGAAGCTTTGAAGGAAAGGCGGGGCCCGCAGTCCTTTTTTTCCTGGGACCTGGACTACTCGGGAGAGGCCTGGGTAGGAGGCCTGTACTACAGATCCCATCATGCCCTGGGACTCCCATCATGCCCTGGGTAGGGCTAGGCCCGTGGGAGGGGGTCTGCGACTGCCGACCGCTATACGTCGGGGGACGGGGTTCACCTTGAAGGAGCCCTCGAACTCGTCGCTCATCCTCCGGAGCTCGCGGCCATAGCGCTGTGCGGCCCAGAGATTGGGGGGTGCCGAGAGCGAGCGGCCCCGGAAGGGGCTGGGCTCCCTGTCCTCCATCCCTTCATCTTCCTCGGACCCCGCGGGGTACAAGCTGTGGCGACTCCGGGATTCCCCAGCCCCAGCGCCTGCGGAGAGGGTCTCGGAGTCAGGGGCGATGGCAGTCTCGACTCCTCTGCGCCCCAGCTTGGCGGGAACCTTTACCCTCAGCGCCGCGGCCGCTAACACCGCAGTGGAGTGCACAGAACCCGCTATCTCTCATAGCCCCGGTTCCCTCAGAGGTAAATCGAAATCAATAACTAGCTGGCTGATGGGGCTTTTGTGAAGATTCGAGTAACTTCTCATTCAGCCCACACATCTTTATTGAGCGCCAATAATGGGTGAGGCGCTTAGTGTATAAAATGGCCTTCCCCCCCGTGCGGGGCATAAGTGCATAAGACGTAGCAACTATGATGATTATTATTTTGGCTAGATCTTCCTGGGGCCTCCCAACAACGCCCATGGTTGGTAGTTCTTCCATCACATCCAGTCCACAGCAGAGTGAACCGATCATGGGAGTATGGAGGGGCGGCTCCTGTTCAGCAGCTGACCTGCAGAGGCCACGTGTCCCAGTTGTCACCTTCACAAGACTCTGGGCTTCTGGAGAACAAGGACTGTCGGCCGCATGTCTGCACAACTCCCGCCCCCAGCACCCATCTGGGAGAAAAGGTCCAGAACTGTTGACTTTTTAGGTCACATCTATGGAGCACTTACCATGTGTTGGGCCCTCACAGCCTCCTAACCATCCTTTACAGATGAGGAGACAGAGGCTCAGAGAGGTAAAGAACTCAACCAGAGTCACACAGCTGTGACATCCTGCAGCTAGAAATCCCTAGAGGTTTGTTACAATCCAGAGTCCAGTGAGCTGTACCTCTTCCCTTGCCCAGTCTTTACCCTTTGACATTCTGAGCCTGTCTCTTCACCTTTATGTGGTAACGTTCCATAAAATAAAGAGTGAAAGTGCTTTGTAAAGTGAAAGTGCACTCTGGGTTACTATTCAAAGAGAAGCCTCTACTGAGGTCGGCGGCTGACCTGGGCACGGTGTATCATCGCCCACACACCCCTGCCATCCCCACGCCTGGCTCAGGCCAACAAAGACTTAGAACCACTCCCAGGAGCCAAAAACCTGGAGCTAAGCAGGTGCAGGAGAACATGCTTAGTGTTCGTGGCATGGCGCGTCTGTCAGGGAAGGCTGTCTGGAGGATGTAAGATTCAGTCAAATTTTAAAGCTGGGGGATAACAGAGTATCCCATCCTCCCCCAAAGGACCTTCAGCAGAGCCCTGCAGCTCAGCTCTGGGGTTGCCGGGTCTCCAAGGGTCTCAGCCCCAGATGCGATGCTGAGAAGGGCAGGAAGGGAATGAGGGGGCTGCACCCAGGCAGGCCTAGGCTAAGAGGATGCAGTTGGAGCACGTGGCCATCCTGAGCCTCCCCAAGGTCAGGTCAAAGGTCAGGTGAGGACTCAAGGCCTGCAAGGAGCAAGCTGGTGGTGGGAAATAGCCAATTTGACTAGGGAGTCAGGATTGGGAATGGGGGCTGGAGGAGACCCAGAACAGAAAGACCCCTGCTCAGACCAGAGCACTTGCCAGGTGCACGGGGCTCAAACAGCAGAGCCGGTAGCTAGGAGGCCCCAGCTTGACCATGTTCCTACTGTGTGACCTTAGCCTGGTTCCCTGACCCCTTGGGGTCTCCATGTCCTCCTCCGTGAAATGGGAGCAGTCCCTGACTCCCAGGATCGCTGAGAACAAATGAGACAAGGAGAGTGCCCTGTCCTGCCCCTTTCTCATCCTGAAGGCTCCCAGCTTCCCAGGGAGGCAGACACCCAGTTCTCCCCATTTGACAGAGGGGGAAACAGAGGCAGTGAGCAGTTAGGAACTTGCCTGAGGTCACGCAGCTGGCACACCCGCCTGGCCGTGTAAGTGTTCAGGAAAAGTCAGCTGCTACTCTCCTCTAAGAGCCCTGAGAATCCACACAACCTTCACACTTGACAGAAGCAAGGCCCAAGAGTCAGGGAAGGTGAGTGCCTGGCAGCTGTCCCCTTGCCCAGGACCCAGAACCACCTTGGAAGTGCTTCACATGTCTTAGTTCATTTAGTCCTCACCAGACCCTAGGAGGGAGGTGACTTTTCTTGTTTGCATTTTACAGAAGAGGAGACTAAGGCACAGAGAGGGTAAGTGACTTGCCCAAGGCCACTCAGCTAGTAGGTGGCACAGCCAGGAACTGAGCCCAGCCAGTGTGGCTCCAGAGGCTGTGTGCTTAACTCTTATGTCCCAGGCTTCCCCCAGCCCCAGTGAGGCCACCTTAGGGGCCCAGGTTGGGGAAGGACCCCCTGGGCCTTCTGCTGGTGCCAGCTCTACCAGAAGCCTGCCCTATGGGATGGGGGGTGGAGTTAGCCATGCCAAACTGGCCACCGTCAAGATGGCACCCATTTGTGTAAGCTGAGCTTTTTTTAAAGTGTCCTTCTATTTATTGGAAAAAACCTGCAGGAAGGGGACCCACCTAAATCTGCTCTCACCCTCCACCCCGCTCTGGGCGAGAGCCTGGGTGGGTACCCAGGCCTGCCTGCTCACACCATCCTCTCCAGTACCTGGTTTAGAGGGTGGGACGTGGGGGGTGGGCGGAGCCTGTGGCTGGCTATGCCACAACCCCCAGCAATGCACCTCCCGCTCTTTACCCACTGGGCTTCCTACTAAGTGGGTGGGGTGAGGGCAACCTTGCACACTGTTTCATTAAAACAGCTGTGTTCTAGGAAATTCGAGGCAATGAAACTTCATCATCAGGCAGGGTGGGGGTTGGATCCTGCCTCTACCACCTGTTTGTGCTAGCGCTGGCAAATTTCTTCACCTTCTGTATCTTCAACCACACACACACACACGTCCACACACGTATGCACTCACGCTGCCAGCCCGGAGCAGGCAGAACCTGGCAATGGCCTGTCCCCTTGGCTCTGACCCCCTGTGGGTCCTAAAGCCATTTGGACTGCAAAAGCTGCTCAGCCCAAAAAGCAAACCCAACCTTGCTCAGGGGCTGATAAAGCCAGAGAACACTCTACAGAGTGTTGAGAAAACACATGGCAGGGGCTGGCAAACATTTTGGTAAAGGTCCAGATAGTAAATATTAGGTTTTGTGGGCTCTGTTGCAACTACTCAACTTCACAGGGAGAGTGTGAAAGCAGCCCTGAACAGCATGCGAGGAGTGAGCCTGGCCGTGCACTACTGAAACCTTGTTTCTAGATACACACCGAAACACAGTGTCACATAATTTTCACATGTCACCAAACATGAGTCTTCTTTTGATGTTTCTCAACCACTTAAAGATGTAAAAACCAAGCTTAGCTCATGGGCTGCACAAAATCACAGGGATTGAGCCCATGGCAGAGGCTGGCCGACCCCCGCTCTAAATCCCCATGCTGTTTGTCCTCCAGAGCTTTCAGTGGCTCTCCGTTGCCTGTGCAGTAAAGTCCAAACTCCTTGGCGTGGCCTCAAGGCCCTCCCATTTTGGTTCTGCTCTCACTTGCCTGCCCTCAGGGGTACATTGGTGGCACTCGTCTCTGTCTGCGGTGTATTGTAGGTGCCCAGGAAGTGTGAAGGGATGGCAGCCCCTGAGAATGAGCTCAGCCCCAGATGTGCTCAGAGCCTGGGCCAACTCACAGTGACAATAACAACAGGCACAGTAATAGTAAGCAGAGCAAGACAAAGTGCTTCCTCTGCCGGCACTGCTTTAAGCATTTTTTCTACACTGAACCATTAGATCCTTGCCACAACCCTGTGTGGTGGAACTAGTTCTATTCCCATTTTACCGATGAGAAAACTAAGCCCAGGGTGAGTTAAGTCACCCGCTGACGCGCAGCCAGCTAATGAAGAGTAGAGCTGCGGGTTTGAATGCTGGCAGTCTGGCTTTCAGAGGCTCACGTTGACCTGCGTCTCTACTGCACGGCCTCCCTTCTTAGCTCCCTCCGTGCACCCACCAGGGCTCACCAGGCCCCTGGCCCGTCCCAGGTACTGGGCCTTGGGCTGGGGCTGTAAGAGCATGGAAGGCAGCGACGGGCCCTGCCTGGGGGATGCTGTCAGCCCGGCCCCCAGCCTGCCATCCTCCAACCCAGGTCACGGCCCCCACTTCTGCCTGGGGTCACTCAGTGCTCCTCGGAATGTCATCGTATTCATAAATGGTCCCTCCGACCTCCCAGCCACTCTGTTCCCTGTCCCCTCCTTCCCCCATGACCCTGTCCCTCCCCTCCCCTCAGACTCCCATGGGCAAAACCCAGACCTGGTCACAGCTGACACCAGCAGCCCTCTGTCGTCCATCCTTGGCCACCCACCACCTCCTACCTGTCTAGCCCATCCCCTTCTGGGACCTGATCCAAGGATGTTGCGACTCCCTAGGGCTGTCCCCTGCTCATGGGCCACGCTCCTCGGGCCCTCCTCCCCACACGGCCACCTTACACCCCACACCCAGTCCTCCCTTGCACACCCCCCTCGAGCCAGGGCCCCTGGCCGCCCAGGGACAAAGCCAGCCCTGTTAGCAGCAGCTCCCACATTCCAATGGCCCTTATGGTGGGAGAAGCACTCAGCCAGGTCCCCTGGTCTCACTTTAAAACCCGGTCACACCTTTATGTGGCCCACCACCGCCTCCACACTCCTGCTCCCTGACAGCCACTTCAGACTGGCCCCTCTCTCCCCTCGACCCCCAGCCCTCCTCTCCATCCAACCCCCAGGCTGATGACCTGGCTTCCTTTCACAGAAAACTGGAAGAACTCACAAGAGAAACTTCTACAAGTTTCTACATTGTACCACCCCTGGGCTGCCCCCCGCCTCTTACAGAGGGGCTGTCTACACCCTTCCTGCCCCTGCTGCCTCGGCTGGCTGAGCGGTGCAGCCCCTTCCCCGGGCACCAGACCCCGTCCCTCTCTTACTCAGTGCTGCCTCTCCAGCCAGTCTCCCTTCCCTCCTGGGTTCCTCCTATCAGCCTATAAACCTGCTGTTTTCTTTTCCTATCTTAAAAAACAAATAAAACCCTTTCTGGTCCCTCCTGCCACCAGTGGCTGCCACCCATTCCTTTGCTTCTCAGCTACCAAGCATGGGCTCCCCTTTCTGCCTCGTTTCTGTCTCTTCATCATCTCTACCCGCTGCAGCCTCCCCACTGACAGTGCCCTGTTCCAGGCCCCCATGGCCCCTGTTGGTCACTCTTGGTCCCCACCAGCCAGCCCTCCCAGGGCACCTCCCTCTCGTGGCTTCCTCCCCATCTCCCTGCCTGCTCCTTCCCAGGCTCCTTTGCTGATTCCTTGGAACTCACCCTGGGTCCTCTTCTCTTCTGACTACCCGATGCCTTGGTGATCTCCAGGCTCTGTGCCTTGTGTGCACAAAGGCTGACAGTTCCCATATTTATAGACCCTAATTGGCTCTCTGCCACTCTAAAAGGCCCCACCTGGATGTCTAAAAGGCACTCTAACCTGACATGGCCCAAACTGGGCTCCTGACCCCACCCCACCCCTCATCCTGCCACCTCAGTTAAGGGCTACTCCATCCTTCCAGGGGCTCAGGCCAAATCTCTTGGGGTCCCCCTTGACTCCTCCTTCTCAACCCTCATCCAGTCCACCAGCAAATCCCACCACCTCTGCCTTTCAAACAGACCCAGAGTCTGCTCCTTCTCACCACCTCCGCTATCACCTCCGCTGCCCAAGTCACCCCCTTCTCTTGTCTGGATTATTGCAAAGGCCTCCACTCCAGCCTCCCTGCTTTGGTTTTTGCCCTTTACAGTCCAATCTCAACACGGGGACCCTAGGGATCCTAATGCCCCAATCCCCTCAGGTACCCTCTGTTCAAAGGCCTCCAGTGTTTTCATTCAAAGCAAAAGCCAGAGCCCTTCCCAGTGGCCTCCCAGGCCCTGCCCAGCATGCCCCTGCCCCTCCATTAATTCTTTGCCCTCGTTGCCAAATTTTCTTCCCCTCACTCTCCCCTCTGGCCACACTAGCCTGGGAAATGCAGTCACTACCTTGCCCCCAGGGCATTAGCATGTGCTGTTCCCTCCACCTGGAACTCTATTCCCACAGGTATCCTCATGGGACAGGTCCAAGGTTGCTTCTTGCTGGGCTGACCCCCACCCCCCAGGGCTCCAGGTTCTTTACTCTGTAGCATCCTTCACCCCCAACAGTAATATCAGCTTCTACCACATTCTGTAATTCTCTCTGTTGGTTTGCTTGTTTGTTTACGGCCTTCTCCCCCATCCCACTAAAAATGTGAGCTCTGCAAGACCAAGATTTTTATGTCTTTTGCTCCCAGATATACCCCCAGCAAATGGGATAGTGCATGGCACACGTTAAGCACTCAATACATGAAGGAAGTAAGCACTGCTGGGGTTCCAAAGGATGGGGAAGGGTAGCAAGGTGTATGGGGAAACCATTGAGGGCAGAAAAACAATAAATGCAAAGATCTGGAAGTAAAAGAAAGCCCATGGAGCTCAGTGTGACAAGAATGTGTGCCCAAGTGATGGGGGGCACGGGACAGAGGCCTCATAAGTTTCATGTTCCTGAAGAAAATCGGGAAGGGGCTGTTTAAGCTTCAGCAGGCAAATACCGTAATCCGGTTTTTGTTTCCTGAAGGTCTCTGAGATTGTTCCAGGGCAGGGACCTAGGCCTGGGCTGAGCACCAAGGACGTGTCCACTATTGAGAAATGTCCCCATGCTTCTATCTCAGCAGTGGGCCTACATGGGTGCAAGGACACCTAGGCTGAAGGGCCACTTTACCAGTATCTTTCTCACCCCTCCACAGGCCCACTGCCTGGGAGGGCTGTCTGCCATGTGGGATCACCTGCCCCTTGCAAGTGTGCAGGATAGCCCAATGTGAGCAGGAGCCACGGGGCAGCTGGAAAGCCCAGTCTCAGGGAAAGCATGCAGCCTGGGGCAGGGCACCAAGGACTCTCCCAGCCCCACCTCCTACCAGAGGAACCACCAAGCAAGTGTGGCCTTAGGCAACTCATTTCCCTTTCCTCCCTGCCTGCTTCTCTGATTTATCCTGGCCCTATAATAACAACTGCTTTTTTATGAGCAGCTACTATGCACCAGCACTATAAAATTAAGCACTTCCTACAAATCACTGCTCATACTCAACAGCCCTACAATGGTGACAACTGTCTTTTACAGAAGAGGAAACTGAGGCTCAGAAAGGTCATGGACTTATCCAAGGCCACCCAGTGAGTGTGGATGTGGCTGGGGAGCAAGGGGGTACGGGGCAGGGGAAGGTGGACCGGAAGCCAGGTGGCTGAAGGGGGTGCCTACCTCCATGGGGGCTGCAGCTAGCTGGCTGCCTGTCCTGATGACAGATGTCTCCCAGGAGGCCGGCGGCTGTGCGGTGATGCCTGTGGAGGCCTGGTGGCTGGTCCCCTGCGGGTTTGGGGCCCAGGCCCTTCTCTACCGGGCTAGAGTCTTCCCGCTCAAACTCTGGGATCTGGAACATGCTCCGGGCTGTGGGGACAAGACAGTGGGTAGTCAGGGCACAGCCGGAGGTCGCTGGGGTGGCAGCAGGTCCCCCAGGCTCCCTCCCTACCTCTGGAACCCCCAGGCCCGGCCTGCCTCCCCGGCCCCCATCTATCCTCCGAGTCTGGTCCGGCCAGGAGCTCAGCCTGTCCACCTGGGACCTAACTCTACCCTCCCGGCCCTGGGGCTGTGGGGCAGCTCCTGCCCGGCCCCAGACGTCCTGGCCAGGTGACGGGCCCACAGGTCTCACCCCAAGCCCGATCTCGAGGCCTCTGACCCGGGCCGCCGCCTCCCTACAGTACTCAGGGCGCCCGGCCCTAGTTACCTGGGCAACGGGAACTGTCACCGACCGGGCCCAATCAGCTTCTATAATGTCAGTCGGCCGGCCGCGAGGCGGGGCCATGCTCGGCCCCGCCCCGCTGCCCGACCTGCCCCTCGCCCGTCGCCGGTCGCCTTCGTCTTCGGTTCCCTGCTCGTCCCTGGATGCTGTGCTCCCGGCTTCCTCACGCCTGGGGCGTGTGTGTGGGAGCAGGGGAGGGATTCTCTGGAGTCCCCATTTGGAGCCTGGAGACCTGCTTCTGCTGACAAGTCCTTCAGCCCCTCTGGGCTTCAGTTTCCACCCCTGTGAATGGGGGATAATGACACCTCCCTCAGCAGCCAGGAAAAACTACACCGAGTGGTGATCACTGTGCGCAAAAGCACCGGGCGAGGCCGTAACTGATGTCTAGCTGTCGGCTGCAATGATTGTTGCTGTTGTTACTGCTCCGTGTGGACTGGGTGACCCGGGCGGGAGTCCCGCTCCCTCCTCCTCCCCAGCGTGGAAACCTTGCGCTGCCCGCAGCGGGGGCACTGCTCCCGGCGCTATCGCCGGCGCGCTCGAGATAGAGGAAGCCTCCACCCCGGCAAGGATGGCCGCCCGAGCGCGGGAGAAGGGACGGGGGCCCCTGTGAGGGCGAACCCTGGGGCTCGCGGGGGCGGTTAGCTGGCGTCGGGCCAGGTGAGAGGGAGCCGGGAGGGGCCGCGCGCGCTGCCCGGGGGTTTCGGGGCCCCGCGGGTTAAGGGCCCGGGGGCGGGGCTCGGGGGCCATCTTGGCTGTGGGCGGAAGTGTCCTTCAGAGGCGAAGTCGTCGCCCCCGGTCGGGCGGCGTGATCCAAACTGGGAGTAGGGGAGGGAAAGCGTGAGATCCGGCGGCCCGGCCAGGGTCGGTGGCCCAGGCCGCGGCCCACCGGGCGTATGGCGGATGCGGCGCGGCCCCCGCGCTTCCCAGCCCCCGGCCACCTCGCGTAACCCCTGGCTCCCGCTCGCTGCGCAGCTCGTGCCGATTCTCGAACAGCTCCACGGCGGGCGCGGCGCGGGGCTGCGGAGCCAGGGCTGGCCTCTGCGCAACTTGCGTAGCGAGCAGCGCAGGCGCAGGCTCAGGAGGGGGCGGAACAGCGGGAGCCGGGAGCCTGAGCCCTGGGTCCCGGCGACCGGAGCCGGCTGCCCAGCGGCGGCCTGAGGACCGGGCCTCGGCCCCTTCCCGTCCACCGCGACTGGAGAGCGGACGCGGTTGCGGGTGGAGTGGGGGCGGCGTCCAGAATCACAAGGAGAGAGGGCAGAGGCGCGCCTCCATCCCTATTACTGGAAAGGAGAAAATCTCCACGAGCCTGGGGAGGGGGAGAGCGGGACGTTGGAGCGCCCCTGCAGTGGCCGCTGTCCTGAGCGAACAGGCATCGGCCGGCTCTCCCCCTCCTGCTGGGACTCTCACGAGCGACCAAAGCCAGGGATCCCCCTCCTTCAGCGCCTGCATCCCCACACCCTGGCTCTGGGGGTGACCCGGGGAGGAAACCCCGTCTGTCCTGGAGAGGAGAGTCTGTCCTTCCACGCCCCTGAGTGGGGAGAGAGGGCTCAGAGCCCAGGCTGCCCGTGCCCCCCAGGCTCTGGCTAGGGGGAAGGGCCTGGCTAGCCCCAACTTCTTTCCTCCTGAACTCCCCATCCTTCTGTCTCAGCACCCTGCGGTCCTCTCCCCTCCGTATTTATTTCCTTGGCTCCCTGCCAGCCCCTCCATCTCTGTCTCTGGGACTCGGGCCGCCCTCACTGCCATGGAGAGTAACCTGTCTGGCCTGGTGCCTGCTGCTGGGCTGGTTCCTGCACTGCCGCCGGCTGTGACCCTGGGACTCACTGCGGCCTACACCACCCTGTATGCCCTGCTCTTCTTCTCCGTCTATGCCCAACTCTGGCTGGTGCTCCTGTATGGGCACAAGCGTCTCAGCTATCAGACGGTGTTCCTAGCACTCTGTCTGCTCTGGGCTGCCTTGCGTACCACCCTTTTTTCCTTCTACTTCCGAGATACCCCCCGAGCCAACCGCCTGGGGCCCCTGCCCTTTTGGCTTCTCTACTGCTGCCCTGTCTGCCTGCAGTTCTTCACCCTGACGCTTATGAACCTCTACTTTGCCCAGGTAACCATGGTAATGGGTGGGGAGGGGGACTGGGAGGGATAGACTGCAAAGAGTGATGGGCATCTCTGCTCCCAGGTGGTGTTCAAGGCCAAGGTGAAGCGTCGGCCGGAGATGAGCCGAGGCTTGTAAGTACTCAGGGCAGCAGTGGGTTTGGCCCACCTTGCTGGGCTGAGGCGAGGACCCCCTGGGAAATGTGCATGAATGAGCTTCGAGAATTTAAAGCACCTGGCCCAGGTGGTGGGCAGAGGCATTGCATGTGTGAAGGGCAAGAGTAGAAGCAGCTGTGATACTGCAAGGGTGCAAGGGTACCAACGATGGAGGACAAGCAGGAGGCTTCAGCCCATGGGTGCTCCAAAGCCAAAGCACTTTTGGGTGACCTTGGGCTGCCATATCCTCATCATTTGTAAAATATCTTACAGTTTACAAGGAGCTTTCACAAACATTTTTAATTTTTACAATTGATCTGTGAGGTCATTATTATCCCCATTTGAGAGATGAAGAAACTGAGGCCCTATAAGGTAAAGTAGCATGTTCAGGGTCTCAGAGCTAGCTGGCAGGAAGCAGAGCGAGAGTTCAAACTTAGATTTCTCACTCCCTGTGCCATATCTGTCAGTCGCCTACTGATCTCTTTGGGCCTCAGTTTCCCCATCTGTATAATTGGAGGAGCAGGTCCCGATAGGCTCTGGGGTCTCCGTGGGGAGGTTGGTGGGCAACGAGAGCCAGGGGCAACCGTCTGGAGCTTGACCGTGCTTGGGCTGCAGGCTGGCCGTCCGCGGGGCCTTTGTAGGGGCCTCCCTGCTCTTTCTGCTGGTGAACGTGCTGTGTGCCGTGCTCTCCCGCCGGCGCCGGGCACAGCCCTGGGCCCTGCTTCTGGTGCGCGTCTTGGTGAGCGACTCCCTCTTCGTCATCTGCGCACTGTCTCTGGCCGCCTGCCTCTGCCTCGTGGCTCGGTGGGCCCCCTCCACCAGCATCTACCTGGAGGCCAAGGTAGGGCCGGAGGCTCTGATGCCTGGTTTATTGGGTAGTGTTCTTCAGGGTGGAGAGGAAGCTGGGCGCCGCCTCTCCCTGAGGGTCCCCTGTTGTCCTCCGTGCCAGGGCACCAGTGTGTGCCAGGCGGCTGCGATGGGTGGTGCCATGGTCCTGCTCTACGCCAGCCGGGCCTGCTACAACTTGGCAGCCCTGGCCTTGGCCCCCCAGAGCCGGCTGGACGCCTTCGACTACGACTGGTACAATGTCTCTGACCAGGTGGGCATTCCTCAGTGGCCCGGGCCCTGTCCCAGTGTCCCATGGGCACAATTGCAGACTGGCACAAGCTCCTACCTTCCCACAGGCCGATCTGGTGAATGACCTGGGAAACAAAGGCTACCTGGTGTTTGGCCTCATCCTCTTTGTGTGGGAGCTGCTACCCACCACGCTGCTGGTGGGCTTCTTCCGGGTGCACCGGCCCACGCAGGACCTGGTGAGGGCCGCACCCCTCCCCTGCAGGGCCAGTGGAGGGAGGGCCGGGTGCTGCAATCATGGGGCCGGGTGGGTTATAGGAAACCAGTGGGATCCAGGAGAAGGCATTGAGGGTGGCTTCCTCCCCACCAGAGCACCAGTCGCATCCTCAACGGACAGGTCTTTGGTTCCCGTTCCTACTTCTTTGACCGGGCTGTGCACTGTGAGGACGAGGGCTGCCCCTGGGAGCACAGCCGGGGCGAGAGCACCAGGTAGGAGCACCGGCCTGGCCTCGAGAGCCTTGGGGAGCTCGAGTCTGGTCTTGCCCCACCATGGCTGGCCCTGGTTTGCCCCTCTGGTTTCCCAGTGCTGCATCCCAAGATGCAGTTTGCCATAGTCTGGAGAGCTCAAGTCCTGGGCCCTGGAGGTCCTCCCAGCATGCTCTGGTCTAAGCCTCTGTCCCTCCCCCAACTCCCATGGATGAGGCCCTGGTCACTGCCCTGGACTGACTCTGTTTCTCTGCCTACAGCATGTCAGGCAGCCTAGGCTCAGGCAGCTGGTATGGCGCCATCGGGCGTGAGCCGGGCTGGTGCAGGGGCAGCCAGACGCGGACCACTCCTCTGCTCTTCTCCCAGGTGCCAGGACCCGGCGGCCACCACCACTGTCTCTACTCTACCCCACAGACGTGATCCCCCACTCCCCGCCTAGGATGCCCAGACCCCAGTCCCCCTGCCCCCAGGCCCCTGGGCCAAGTTTGGCTGCAGCTTCTTGCCCAGGGCCCTGGGGGCTGTGGCCACCTCCTCCCCAGCCGGCTCCTTGGCTGCTCCTGTTGTAGTGAGCTTGTGCCACCCCCTAGGACGGGGGCCTGGCCTAGCTGCCAGATGCCCACAGCAGCCTGGCATGAGCTGCCGCCTCCACATCCATACTGGAGCCAGTTACTTCTCCTGCATCTACCACTCAATAAACAGTATCTGTGTCTTGTGTCTGTTCATCTGTCCCTTTTCTCTCTGCTTTGTGTTCTTTTCTCATCACTTATTTGGTCAGCCTTGACCTGAAGAGGGCTCCTGGGCTGAGAAGGGCTGCTGCTCTCTGTCGTGGCTGGTGGGCAGGGAGAGGGAGGTGCCCGCAGCCTGGAAGGGAAGGGAAGGAAGATCACTAAGCCTTTGTTCTCGCAGCTCTCCTTTCCCCAAGACCTGCTTCAAACCGCCTTTATGAAGCCTGCCATCTTCTGGTCAAGGAACAGTGGCTCCTCCCCTGAGGCCTGCAGCACAGTGATTATGTGGCTATTATGCCTCTTACTCCCAATAAATGGGATTTGGGAGGCCCTGTTCCCCTCACCACCCCCCAACCTGACCTCCAGTTGCCAGGAGTTAGCCCAGGGCCTGTGGAGGTGTTAGCCTGGTGACCAAGCAGCCCCTGTCCCTGCCAGGGTGTGCATTTGGCAAGGTGGGCCAGCTGCCTCCCACCCCTGTCTACCTGGTGGTCCTGGGATCCCCTTGTTCCGCTGCCCCTAATTGCCTCATCACTCCCCTCTGCTCCCACAGTCCTGTCAGCCTGACACAGATATGTCCCCTCCTGGGAGCTGTTTCCTGGAGGGTCTGTCCCTTGTTCATTTATCTGGCTGTCCCAGCTCCTCAGAGTGCCTGGGGCCTAGCACTGAGCCTGCCTAGCAACCCTTTGCTTGGGACTCTCCAGAGAGGGCAACTGAGACTCACTGAGAAACAGCTGGAAGCTGGGTGATCACTTTTTGTTGAAAAGGACATTGCTAACATTTGTAGGGCCCTTTACTACCCCAGGCTCTATTTTGAACATTTACAAACACCGACCTCCTTTATGCCCAGAACAGTACTGGAGGCGGTGATAGTTACCATCCCTTTTCTATTCATGGGGAAAGAGGATCCTTGGAGTTAGGTAACCTCTCCAGGACCCCTACTGGTAGGGGGAGGCCAGCTTTAAAGCCTCAGCTTGAAGATTGAGATCCAGAAGGGGCCCGTGGAGAGTCTTTGGAGAGATGGGGCACAGAAAGAAGTGGGGTGAGCAGGGAGGGGGTGCGGTTCAAGTTCGGCCTGGGGCTCTGGCTGTTCGGGCAGCTCCAATCCTGGCCCCTGGGGCTGCCCATGGGCACCGAATTGAGGATCAAGGGCTGGGGAGACCGAAGTTGGAGCAGGAGTGCAGCAGCAGCGATTGCCCAGCGATGGGCCCCAACCCCCATGTAGGTCAACCCCAGATGGCCTCAGCGGGGTCCCCCACCCTTTTGTTCCCTCAGTTCCCTCAGTCCCTGGCTGGCAAAGTGCTGAGCCCAGGGACTGGGCTGTCCCCTGGGGCGGGGAGCTGAGGGCCCATCCCAATCCGGTAACGGGCCCGGGAGATGCCTGGAGGTTAGCGTGGCGCCTGTCCGGCGAGGTGGGTACGCTGAGGCCCAGCCCAGGGCCGTGCCGCTGGCGACAGTTGTCGGCCCGCGGGCAGCAGCAGGGCTCCAGCCCGAAACTGGAGGCCAGACCCAGGGGCCACCCCTCTTCGGCCCCTCTGTGATCCACCGCCCCCGACCGGCCAGGATTGGCGGGCCGGGCGGGCTCAGGTAAAGGGCCTCGAGGGGCGGCGCCGGCGCGGCACCGAGGGAGGCGTGGCGCGGGAAGGGTTAAGTGCGGGAGGAGGGGGCTTCTGGCGGCGGGAGGGGGTCCCAGCCCCGGCGGCCGCCCGCTCCGCCCCTGCCACGGCCGCCGCCGCCGCCTCCGCGGCCCAGCGGGGACCGGGAGTCCGGGCGGCAGCCGCAGCCGCAGCGCGGTCGACAGTGAGTGCGGGGTGGGCGGGCGGACAGGGGCTCGCGGGGGAGACGGGCCGGGCGGGGCGCCCCCTCCAGCGCGTGGGCGCCACGGGGAGTGGTGCGGCGGCGCGTCCCGCCGCCCGTCACGCTCGGAGGCGTTGGCGTGAAGACGCGGGGGAGGCGGTGGGAACGAGCGACGTGTGTGCAGTGTCTGGGCGAGCGCTGCGCGCTGGTCCCCGCGGGCTGGCTGTGTGCACGCGAGTGTGTGCACGCGTGTGCGGGGTCCATTGGGTTGCTCTGCGAGGTCCGTGCACCCATGGGGTTCCGGGTATGCCGGTGAGTACACGGCGTGTGCAGGTGGAGGGCGTGCGTGCAGCCAGGGCAGCGGAGCGGGCGGGGGCCGCCAGGCGGCGCGGGGGCGCGCGGGTCCTTGTGCCAGTGGGCGCCGCCGCCCGCTCTCCGCGAGGGCCCACAGCTGTCCCGGGGGCTGCCGCGTGGGTCGCGCGCGTCCCGCCCACGCCCGCTCCTGCCGGGAACCGCGTGCCCTCCCCCTGCCCCCCGCACCTCTGTGCCGCTGCGGGGCCCGCCCCTGGGTTCCTCGAAAGCCCGGCGGGGCGAAGCGGGTCCCGGCGCGGAGCAGGAGCGGGAAGCCGCGAAGATGCTGCGGCAGCGGGAGAGCCGGGCCCGCCGTCCCCCGTCCCCGCCCTGCGTGGTCCGGCCTCTCCGCGCGCCTCCGCGCTCGCTCAGCCTCCTCCTCCAGGGCTGGGATCTGCCGCTTCCCCACGCCCCCTCCAGGGTCCCAGCTTTTCCTTGCTCACCGCGACCCTCCCTCTCTAGGCTCAGACTCTCTTTCCCCCTTCTACTCGTCTTCCTTTTCCCTCCCGGTATCCTCTTCTCTTACACCTTGGAGTCACCGGACAGGGACTGAGGGATGGGCGGGGGGAAGGTAAGGGGGAGACCGGAGGTGGGCCGTGGGGGGAGACGACAAGTCTATGCAGTGAGTACTGGGTGTGCCCTGGCACCAAATGTCCAGCCGGAGGGATGGGAGGAGGGGGCAGCCGGGTGCAGTAGGGCTGGGGGCTCCAAGGACCTTTGGATGTGTCGGGGATCCAGGGGGAGGGTGTAGGCATGTCAGGCCAGGTATTGATCGAGCGTCCCTGATTCCCCCGCAGTGACCGCAGCTCCCCAGGAGACCCCTGCCCGCCCCCACCAGGTGGGCAGTGGAAGTGGCCGGGCCCCTGGGCGCGCCATGCGTGGCACCACACTCCTGGCGTTGCTGGCGCTGGTCCTGCTCTACTTGGTGTCCGGTGCCCTGGTGTTCCGGGCCCTGGAGCAGCCCCACGAGCAGCAGGCCCAGAGGGAGCTGAGGGAGGTCCGGGAGAAGTTCCTGAGAGCCTATCCATGTGTGAACGACCAGGCGCTGGGGAACTTCATCAAGGTGGGTGGGTGCCAGAACCCCTCCGTGCGTCAACCATGAGCTCCTGGACCCAAGAGCATGTCCTGGCCCTGTGCCGGGTGCTGCTTCCAGGCTGGTGCCCCTGGGGGCAAGGTGCTGCTGGGGAGGGGGTGGGGCATCCGTGCCTCTGTGCCTTCTATACGCTGCAGTGGAGTCATTTGTTTCCCTTGGGGTGCCCGCCAAGGGTCTCCTTCAGTGAGTGGCGGTGGTTGAATGGAGAAATGCTGAATGAAGAAGTGAATAAATGGCTGTAGCGCTTGGGCTATGTCACATTTTCACAGATCTAACCCACCAGTTTAGGGTTGCCAGATAAAATCCAGGAAGCCCAATTAAATTTGAATTTCAGATAAATGATGACTTTAAAAAAAAATCATAAGTAGGTCCCATGTATTATTTTTATTGACTCAATCTGGCAACCCTACACCGGTTCCTACACTTTTTGGGAGTCACAGTTGCCTTAGAGAAGCCCAAGAACCTTGCGAACACTCCCCCCACCCCAAGAAAAGTGCAATGTAGTCATGTACAGATGATGATTTCAGAGGGTTCTAGGATCCCTATGGGTGCCAGATGTACCCCAGAACTTATGTTTACCCCATGGAAGTGGGAGGGCAGGCAAGGGAGGGATGGGGACAATGTCACCCTTCCCTGGGACACTCCCCATTAGCCTTGGTCCAGTGGCTCAAGAAAGTGCTGGGCTCAGCCTTCTGGGGTAGAGTCAGGCAAGCACCTTTGTTGCCTTTTCCGATTTCTGAGTCACTGTCGTGTAATGAATTACGATTTAACTTTAATAAATTAGTGTGTATCACTTTATTGAAGAGTATCTCTTTCCCTGTCTGTCCTTTGCGGAGGGAGGGGCCAACTGGCATGGAAGCCTCAGTGTTCCAGCAGATTCCCAGATGGCAGCACCCGGGGCAGAGCTGAGGGTGGGGTGCAGCCAGAGTAGAGGCAACCTGATTGCCTCTGATGCTTCCACTATGCTGGGAGCATCCCAGAGAGGCCTGCGCAGGATGGTGTGTCTGGCCAGACCACAGGGCCGAGGGAGGGAGGGAATCTGACCTATTTTATCTTCACAATGGAACAGCTCTTTTTCCTGAATAAGAAAGAAGCGGAAAAGGAGGGGCAGAGTCTAGAACGGGAGGGGGCGGATGGCAGCTGCTTCCTTTCTCTTCCACAGTAAGATTCACTCCTTGATTTAGGCAACTGTGCAGCAAATATGCACCTACTGTGTGCTAGGTGCTGTGCCCGACACCATGGGTGGGCAGGGAAGCAGATACGCCCTCATCCAGGAGAGGGGACAGACCCACGGATAGGCTGGTCACTGTAGGATGCAGTGAAGAGGGAGCCTTTGCTGCTTGCCTTCTTTATGGAGTCCATATAGTGTACTGGGCCCTGGGTGGGGTGCTGGAGATGAGGATGGAGGGGCCAGAAGGGGCTTGGGGAAGAGCTGGTGATTGGAATGAGCCAGGTGAGATGGGTAGGTTAGAGATGTGTAATTGGGGGCAAGACATTCCCAGGTGGAGGAGCAGCAGGGGCCAAGGCAGAGAAGCGGGAAAGCCCAGAGTGTTTCTGCAGAACCCAGATTTAGCAGATGCCTAGTCATTTGGAACGAAAATGAGAACACACAGGATGACAAAGGATATATATATTTTTCCTAAGTAATGAATTCATTGGAAAAGTTTTGCAAAATAAAAATTAAATCATGTTTAATCAGACATGTCACCTTTTGGCTTTATTTAAAACTTATTATTTCAGGAAATGGGATCCTCTCAGAAAATCTGGGGGTAGTCACCGTACCTTGGGGTCCCAGAGGGGAGTCCCAGTAGAGAAGCCTGGAAAAAAAGAGAGTTGGGACCAGATTGAAAAAAGGGGGGAGGGAGGACTTGAATACTGGATTGGGGAGTTTGGACTCTATTCAGCAGCTGGCAGACAGCCAGAGACAATTTTGAGCAGTCATTTTTTGGAAGATTAATTGGAATGGGTCTTGCTAGTGAGGACTGCAGTCAGGGAGAGAGGAGGTGATTTATGATCGCATCTGCACCCACTATCTTGTATCTTGGTGCTGTGCTCCTTGGAGAAGAGTCCTTCTGCACCCCTTCCTCATTATGCTCTGACCTCCTGTCACCTGGAGCAGACATCCTCAAAATACAGACTCCACCCCCGAAGGACCTGCCTCTGATGGGCACACAACATGGTCACATCATTTAATTGATATTTATACACCTCTCATATGGTACAGGGTTTGTCTTGGGCTTCAGTGGGGAGGGATGGGGTTGGGGGTGTCCATGAACCTCCAAAAATTGGATGCAATTTGAGAGTGTATGTACGCTCCTGGAGGGAAGGTCCGCTTTCCTTAGATTTTGTAAGGCAAGGGACTCAAACTCAGCTCCCAGTAGGGGCAATAGGGAGTGATGGGGTCTGTGGAAAGCTGGAAATCCCTGGGCATGAACGCCATGTGGAATTATGCCATGTGATTTAACAAACACACCATGCTGACACTGTTGTAAGGGCCTTAACTCTTGGCACTGACTCTATAAGATACATGCTGTTATCATCACCCATGCTGGCTAGGTGGCAAAACTGAGGCACAGGGAGTTAACTGGCCCATCCCAAGTCATGCAGCTAGTGAGTGAGGCCAAGATTTGAACCCCGGTGGTCTGGTCCCAGAATCCTGTAAAGCTGAAAATCTTGTGTGTGAAATTAGGGAACACACAACTTAAAGGTTTCTAAAACATGGGGGAGGGGTTGTAAACAAACTCACCAGGTGGATGGGGCTGTAAACAAACTCACCAGGTGGATGGGGCCACCCAATATGCAGCTTCAGGGAAGCCAGAGGAAAGGACAGAGCTGGGAGGGGTAGGAAGGGAACTATCCTGGAGGCTGGAGGGGCAGGGTACTGACAGGGACAGGAGGGAGAACTGAGGTTCCTGCTTCTGCGCTTTGTCCTGCAGGAGGTGGCTGACGCACTGGGAGGGGGTGCGGATCCAGAAACCAACTCAACCAGTAACAGCAGCCGCTCAGCCTGGGATCTGGGCAGCGCCTTCTTTTTCTCCGGCACTATCATCACCACTATCGGTGCGGGAGGGGCGGGGCAGGTGGGGGCAGGGGCCCAGGGCGGGCCGGGCTTCCTCGTGGGGGAAGGTGCAGCGGGAGGTCAAGGGCGCGAGGCGGACCCCAGACGCTCTACACGGCCCCTCTGCCCAGGCTATGGCAACGCAGCCCTGCGCACCGACGCGGGGCGCCTCTTCTGCATCTTTTACGCGCTTGTGGGGATCCCGCTGTTTGGGATCCTGCTGGCGGGGGTCGGGGACCGGTTGGGCTCCTCCCTGCGCCGCGGCATCGGTCACATCGAAGCCATCTTCCTGGTGAGCTGCTCCACGCCCGGCGCGCCCTTGTGCTGGGTCCGGGGTACCCTTCCCTGTGTCCCCAGCACCTGAACGCGCGCCCCTAGACCGCCCGAGTTTCTCCTGCAGGCTCCGGGAGCGCGGGAGTGAAGGAGGGTGCAGGGGTCTCTCCGCTCCCGTCCACTGCCCTTCCCCGCAGAAGTGGCACGTGCCACCGGAGCTGGTGCGAGTGCTATCGGCGGTGCTCTTCCTGCTGGTCGGCTGCCTGCTCTTTGTCCTCACGCCCACGTTCGTGTTCTGCTACGTGGAAGGCTGGAGCAAGCTGGAGGCCATCTATTTTGTGATAGTGACGCTCACCACCGTGGGCTTCGGCGACTACGTGGCCGGTGAGGCTGCCCTTCTGGCCCTGCCAGGGCGCCCTTCCCCTCTCGCTTCTCCTAACCAGGACCAATCCCTCCAAATTCCATGTGGTGTGTCTGTTCGTTCATGCTTCATTGCTTCAACACTTACCTCCCCTGATGGAATGCACACATTCTTGCACGCATGCAACACTTCGTGCACACTTAATTTTTTGCAGGCCTGCACCCCATGAGTGCATACACATGCATAAGTGCATCCGTCACCCGTGTCACATTCCTGCACATGAGCCCATCCTCTTGCATGCTCTTGGACATCCTCATCTCACGCACAGTCACCTTCCTGTGGGTATTCACACACTCTAGCACACACCCATTGCCCTGGGGAGGGCGGATCTTCTCAAGGAGCTGGGGAGAGGGGCAGAGAATCAGCCGCTCACCAGCGCCATGCGCCTGTGCCTTTCCACCCTCCCCGGGGGCTCTCAGGCGCCGACCCCAATCACGACTCTCCAGCCTACCAGCCGCTGGTGTGGTTCTGGATCCTGCTCGGCCTGGCCTACTTCGCCTCGGTGCTCACCACCATCGGGAACTGGCTGCGAGTCGTGTCTCGCCGCACTCGAGCGGAGGTAGGCGCCCCCCACCCTCAGCCGGCGTCGCGTCTGCGCGGTGGAGCGGACGCGCCGGGCCCCGGGCGCTCGTGGCTCGTGGACTAGTCTGACTCCCAGAGAGTAGTTGCTTCGGGGCCGGGAACTGACTGGTAAACTCGGCCAGGTTTGTGGGTGACATTGCTCCTCTTCCCTAATGGTTTGGGTTCCCATATTTAGCAAATAAAAATGCAGGAAGCCCGGTTAAATGTGAATTTCAGATAAATAAGGGATACTAATTTAATGTCTCAAATGTTACATGGAACATACACTAAAATTTTATTTGTTGTTTATCTGAAATTCACATTTAACTGGGATTCCTGTATTTTGCTACCCTACTCGGAGCGCCCAGCTAAGGAGGCACGAAGGCCTCTGGGGGCATGGGATGTAGGGCTGAAATAAAACTAGACGTACTGGAAAGGTTCCTGGAGAAGAGGGTGCTTCGGTGCGGACAGGGGAGGGGAGAGCGCGCGGCCCGGGTGAGGAGCTCTCCTATCCTCAACTGCTGAGGCTGGAGGACAGGAGGAAGAGGGGGCGAAGGGGAGGGCGAATCGCGTAGAGGAGGACCCCATGCGCTGTAAGTCGCCTTTCCTCCTCGCGCAGATGGGCGGTCTCACGGCGCAAGCCGCCAGCTGGACTGGCACGGTGACAGCGCGGGTGACCCAAAGAGCCGGGCCCCCGGCACCGCTGCCGGAGAAGGAGAGGCCGCCTTTGCCTCCGCCGCGGTCCTCAGCTCAGCCCTCCAGCCAGCCCCGACCCCCTACGCCCCCCCGAAAGTCCGAGCCACCCTCTCCGCCCACGGCCTCTGCCCTGGATTACCCCAGCGAGAATTTGGCCTTCATCGACGAGTCCTCGGACACACAGAGCGAGCGCGGCTGCGCGCTGCCCCGTGCCCCCCGGGGCCGCCGCCGCCCCAACCCCCCCAGGAAGCCCTCGCGGCCCCGGGGCCCCGGGCGTCCCCGGGACAAAAGCGAGCCCGTGTAGGGGCAGGACCCCCGGGCCGGACCAATCCAAAGGGCCTCGTTCCTGCTGCCCCCTGGCATGCCCAACTTGTTTGACCAAAGACCCCTCTTCTCCACGGGACTGAGACCTCGGAGAGGAGGCTATGGTTGCCTGTCCGTCACTCCCCCACCTTCCCACATCCATTCCTTTCCAGACCCCCAAGGTTTTCTGTTTTGCTGCCCCGGGCCGCCAGGCCTGTCCCTCACAACGCCTCACAACTGTGCCTCAAAGCCTGGATCAATAAACAAAAAACATTCGGTACCGCTGCAGACGTGCGCGCTAGGGGGACGCGAGTGTCCCGTGACCCCCAGACTGAAGTCCTTTGGAGACCCACGTCCGACACGGCGCGGCCCCCATCCGCTTTGCTCAAGTCCGGGTCTCCTTTCTGGAGGCTGCGGGGTAGGGACCCCATCGGAATCTGCCAAGATCGGCTGTGCTCTTCCAACCTCAGAACATATATATATTGGGGGTGGGGGGCTGGGGCGAGTGGGTGTGGGAAAGAGATCATGGCCTCTAAGTGTGGAGGGTTATAGCCTGTACCCTTCACGCGGGAGAACCTCACGTCCATTCTAGATCGAGACCCCGCCCCGCCCCCTTCCTCGCTCCAGGCCTGTGGCGACTGAGTCCGTTAGG
>PVKY010000092.1:0-12409 GCA_004027775.1 Bradypus variegatus | reverse complement strand
ACTCTGAAAGACAAAGAAAGCTTCATGCAAGAAGTGGTGGACGAGCACATCATGTTGGGGATGGAGCTGCACCGCAGCTGCTCCGTGGGAAGCGATTTAGAGGAGGGGGTCGAGGATGTCAAACCTAAGGCCCAGACCGGTCAGTGTGGCTTCGCCAGGCCGTGGGCGCCCACTGGGCAGGGGGATGGCCGGGGCCTCCATTTCCACTGCTGTAAATTGGGGGGTCGGCGGGAGGCGGGGGAAGGGAGGTCGATTGGATCCAGGTTTTTAGGCTCCGGGATAGGCGCCAGAGCAAAATCTCTTACGCTTGGCGCGCCCCCTACCGGGCAGGCTGGATTGAGTCCCGGGGCTGCGCACTCAGCGCGTGAGGGCCGGTAGTTTTGACGGAATCACTGCGCCAGTTGAGAGGAGGGAGGCAAGCAATTCCCTGTCTGCAGGTAGTGGTCGTTGGGCAGATGTCTCTTTCATTCAGTCATTGGTTACAATGTTTGAGCAGCTACTATGTGCGAGCCACTGTTCGTAGTGGGTCTTGCCTCCTCTCCCAACCTGCCCCCACCCCAGCTCCAAAGGTTTATCGGGGAATTAATTGGAAGCAATAGCAGTGTAACAAACTGTCATTTATTGAGCACTTGCTGTGTGCCAGGCCCAGGGCCTCCCGTGTGTATGTCCTTTAAATTTCACAACCTCTGTAAGAGGCCACTATTATTGCCCCATTTTACAGATGAAGAACTTGAGGATCAGAAAGGTTCAGTCACTAGCCCTAAGTCTTACACGGTGGGGCAGTCAGACCTGGTACCCGGTGGGTGGTTCTCTAAAGCCCAGGACTGTAGGCACTGACCCATATGGTTACCCACTAAGGTAGAACTTGGGAGATGGTCTTTGAAGGCTGCTCCCCCCAACCGCCTGCCACATCTCTTCTGCTCCAGGGAGCCTGCGCAGATGACTAATCCCTCTTTTCTCTTCTCCCAGTAAGGGCTTCAGTGTCATCACACAGCCTCTCGAAGCACACACCCCATCGAGCCTACTGGGCAGAACAGCAGAACAGGGTTGGAGGGTCCCAGGGAGACTGGGGGGGGCGGAGGGTTTACTGTTGTTGGGATGGGAAAATTGAGGCTTGCAGAGGTGAAGGGGTGGGGTGGTTTGCAGATGGGAGAGGCAGGCAGGCTGGTTGGGGGTTTGGAGGGAGCAGGTGGGCTGTTTACAGCTAGGGCAGAGCTAGTGTCCGCTGGACACCTGAGCTTTTTGCTGCCTCTCCAGCTGCCGCTGCCCCTGATGGAACTCATGGAGAAGGAAGCTCTGGAAATCCTCACCAAGGCTCTCTACAGTGAGTAACCCCTTCTGTCCCCGCAGCTTCCACAAGAGATCCTGGGGGATACTGCATGGGGTGCGGTTTTCGGGATGTGTATGCCTTGTCAGATCTCCTTACCCCACAGACATTCCAGGGACCCCACACAAAAGTAAAAAGTTGATAGAAAATTTTTTTAAAAAAATCCATGAAACTGCACTACACAAACAGTTTAGTTTAACATAGTTAACTATGGACTCTGGTTAATAGTACAATAACAATGTGCTTTCATCGATAATTGAAACAATGTTAACACACCAACGCAAGTTATTAATAATAGGGTGGTATAAGGGGGATCCTGAACTTTATGCATGATTATTCTGTAGACCCACAACTTCTCTAATAACTTTTTTTTGGGAAAAAAAGTTGAGGGACCCCGTGCATGACGTGACCATCAGGGACTGGGCTGTAGCCTTAGTGCAGCTCCTCTCCGGCTGATGTGGCTGCTCAGAGGCTGTCTCTCCACCTCCCCAATGGCAGTGACAGCCTTTGGACAGCAAACAGTGGATTATTTGGGTAAATTTCTTCTGGTTTGTCCTGCTTATGATATGAATGCCAGGAGCTAGAAATGGCCAGTTAATGGCTTAGAGTGGATGGTCCAAGAAGTGTCCACAAAACTTCCTGCTACAACTGCCTGTTCCAATCCAGCTCTTGAAGGGCTTGGGTAGACACAGGCTTAAGACCAAAGAACACGCCAGGCAGCGAGTCAAATATGGGTTTATTAGGACTTACGAACATGAGAAGATTGTTCCCAGTGGCAGCTGGCTGGAAAATGGAAGTCAGCGCCTGCAAGGGTGGGGAGTGCAAAGGGCAGTTTATAAGGGTTTGGGACAAAGACATTCCACAGGGTATGAGAGCAGAGTTTCAGCAAAGTCTCCTGACACAGGGGTCTGGAGATTTGTTATCAACAGTGATGAGGGGAGAGGAGTTTAAATGCTTTGTTTATGACACCATCTGTACATTCTTTCTTCCCTGAAGGGGTCTGATGACCTTTAACTTCTGTCTTGGTCCTGCAGGCTGCTACGTGCTGTGGGGCCTTATTCCCCTCAGTCTGGGTCCTGGGTCCCTACACTGCCCTATTTGGGGCCTGCAACACTTCCCTAGCCTGGACTTAATACATCCTCCACGTTAACCCTTGCCTCTTACCTCTCCCCTCTTCATCTCTTTGCAGCACAGGTCTAAGGCTTGCCCATGTAAAACAAACAAAATGGGAAGTTCCCCTAACAGACCCGAGCACCCAGATCTTTGGCCATCCCAAATCACCCCGCGGGTCCTCGAATCACATTCGCAGTGCCCGCTGTCCTGGAGGCTACCCCACTGCTCACTGCCCTGAGCATAGCTTTGCCCTCCTCCTAGGCTACGGGTCCGGGATCGGCTGGGACCACTTTCTGACCAAGCAGGTGCAGCGACACATCGAGGAGCTCAAGAGGCGCCAGTACAAGAGGCTGAACGTCTTACCGCAATGAGGGCACAGCCTCGGCTCTAGCCTGGATCCCTGTTCCGTCCCCAGACCCAAGCCCGACCCCGTCCGCGTGGAATCTGTACCCTAGAGAAATAAAAGAGTCTGTGCATGGTCCGTGAGTCAGTGCGTGGTTGCCCGCGTGAGGCGGACGCCGTGGCTCCGCCCTTCCCTGTGACCTTCACTCGGTCACCGCAGTGACCTTGAGCCTTCTCCGTCCGAGCCCTAACGGCCCCGCCTTCCAGAGACTCGAAATCCAGGGCTTCTGCATGTTTTAGCTCTGCTGCTCCTGCCCCGGCTTCGGTAGCTCTGCGGGGATATTGGGTTGGGGGTCCAGGTGCCCCGATCGTGATCGCGTTACCTTGGGGGAGCAGGGTAATGAGAAAAGGGGCAGCGCCTTCTCTCTTGCTTGGTGGTGCTAGCCCCGCCCCTCATGCATATGCAAACACACACCTCCCTGCTCATCCCGCCCTCTTATTTACATATGTATACCTCCTTTCCCAGCAGCTGCCGCCAACGAGCGACCTCGCCCATTCGCCTCGCGCGGGGCGCGCCCCGCCTCCTCGGTTTCGTAACAGTGCTCCTCACCCCACCCCCTCCCAGTTCTTATTCCCGTCGCGTCTCCGCGTCTCCTCTGGCCCCGCCCCTCCGACTGCTGCGTACGCTTGTACGCCGCTGGGGCTCAGCGGCGGCTGGGCGGGGCCTTCACGTAGGCCCGCCCACCGGCCTTACCGACTCCGCCTCGGCTCTTCCAGGCACGCAGGCGCTGCGGGTCTCACGGGTCTTATTAGCATAGGGCGCCGGGCTCCGCCCCTGCTTTGCATGCGCACGGCCGGCCCCGCCCCCGCTGTCAGCTGGAGGAAGCAGAGTAGGAAGCGGCCGCGATGTCCTTTTGTGTCCTACAAGCCGCCGGCGGCGCCGCGGAGTGAGGGGACGCGGCGCGGCGGGGCGGCGCGGCCCGAGGAGGCGGCGGAGGAGGGGCCGCCCGCGGCCCCCGGCTCATCCCGGCGTTCCGGGCCGCTCGGCCCCCATGCCTGCCCGCCAGCCCTGCCGGAGCCCCAGGTCTGGGGGCGGAGGGGAGCGCCGTCGGGGGCAAGGGGGGCGGGCGGGGCTCGGGGCCATGTGCGAGCGCAGCAGGGAGGCGGGCGGGCGGCAGGCGTGGTCCGGCTCCCGGGCCGGCCGGGGTCCCGGGCCGGACCCGGTCGAGAGCCAGGCGAGGGCAGGGTTCGGGCGGGATCCGGCGACCCAGTCCGGGGTGGGCTCTGGCCCTGCCTGCGGGTCCGGTCATTGGTTAGACTTGGGCCTCAGATCCAGTTCCAGGGTTCCATCCTGCACCTGGGGCAAGCCGAAGTCCCAGGGGCCGTCCGGGGTGGGAGATGGGAGGGTTCCCTGTCGGGGAAGGGGCTTCGAGGACCACGTGGGGGCGCTCGCAGGGGCCCTAGGCCACCCTTTTCTCTGGGTCAAAGGTCACCGCACCGGCTGGGGAGAACTTCCTCCTCCTTGGCTCTCCCCGTTTACTTCCTGATAACCTGATAGAGGTCCCCCGCGGGCGGAGGGGGAAGGGAGGCGCGCAACTTTAGGCAACTTCCCGTGGATGTGCGCAGGTTGGGGGGTGAGGGTGGGCAGAGCGATCGGGGAGGCGGCGTGCTCTGGGGCACCCAAGTGAAAGCGGAGCGCGGTGCAGGCAGGGGGTGCAAGGAGGTGGAGCCACGACCGCAGGGCTGGAGGGGAGGGAGCTGTGTGTCCGGTGGGAAAGGCCCTGAATGTGTTTTCACAAGAGTCCATGCCCGTATAAGTGTGGAGCCTGGTGCGAGTGTGAGAGTGTGAGCGAGTGTGTGATTATGAGCCTTGAGTGTGAGGTTGTGTTTATGGGATGAGCACTTCGACAGAAGTGAGGTATGGGGTTTGGGAAAGGCCATGTATGAGTGTGCAAATCCCCAAGAGAGTCTGAGCATGTGTGAGCATGCGGGGACACCTGAGAACCAGATGAGTGGGAGTGTGTGAGGGTGTGAACACGGGAGTGTGAGCATGCCGACAGTCCTCAGGTTTGTGTGCCTCTGTGTTCTCATGAATGGAAGACACCCAGGTGACAGGCAGGTCATCAGCGCCGCCAACACCTGGAGAACATTGGGAGGGATCCTGCTTCTCGTGGGGGTTCCAGCTATGGGGGATTCCAGCTGGGAAGGTCACCTGGGGCTTAGGATATGCTGCTTCCTGGCCTGGGTGGGAGTAGGGAGTTTCCAAGCATCCACCAGATTCCCAAGTGGGAAACTGGCTGTCAGTTACTGGCTCTGGAGGCTGTAGAGACTCTGTTCCCATGGCAACAGCTGGGGGGCCCTCTTCAGAGCTGCCTTCCCTGGACTCTGCTCTCCTTCCCCTCTTTGCTGAGCCTGGTAGCCTGGCCCCGGGCCCAGGGTTGGGCAACCCGGGTGGCAGCGTGTCTCCCCAGCCCCCATCGCGGCACCTCCCTGGGACCTGACGGGTCTTTCCCAACAGGTGACCAGCGCCATGTCCAGCCAGGTGGTAGGCATCGAGCCTCTCTACATCAAGGCGGAGCCGGCCAGCCCCGACAGCCCGAAGGGCTCTTCGGAGACTGAGACTGAGCCCCCCGCGGCCCTGGCCCCTGGTCCAGCTCCCACTCGCTGCCACCCAGGCCACAAGGAGGAGGAGGATGGGGAGGGGGCTGGGCCCGGCGAGCAGGGTGGTGGGAAGCTGGTGCTCAGCTCCCTGCCCAAACGCCTCTGTCTGGTGTGTGGGGACGTGGCCTCTGGCTACCACTATGGTGTGGCATCCTGTGAGGCCTGCAAAGCGTTCTTCAAGAGGACAATCCAGGGTGAGCCTCCACCCCACTCCACCCCTGTGCCCTTTGTCGTGGACCCTCTGGGCCCGATGCCACCCAGTTGGTGCACTGCTGGGTGGCATAGGCCCTCAGCCTGCTAGGGCATGCTTGAGTCGGCAGCCTAGTTTTCCCGGGTCCTCCTACCTCCCAGGCACACCCTTTCTCTTAAAAGTTAAATAAAGCCCACCAAGCTTTGTTGATGGATGGGATGTGGGGTGTGAGAGAGGAATCAGGGTGCCTCCTAGGTTTCTGGGTGCTATAGGCCCAGCATCTGCCACAGCAGTTCTGAAAATTTCAAGGCACCCTCGGCCTGTTCCTAAACCCTGTTCTTGCTTCAGGTATCTGATGGCTTCTCACAAGCTCCGAACATGCCTCCCACCCCCTGCTTGCTTTCTTCAAAGCAGTGCCAACATGAGGCAGGTTTTTACGGGTAACTGAGGAGGGACTCATATATTTCAGCACCCAACTTTAAAACCTCTTAGGCATCCCTGCTCCTAAAGTTCACTGGATTTTTCCCACTTAGAAAAGCATAGCAAAATATAAGCAAACGATCATCTTATGTAAGCATGACTTGGAATGTGCCTGCTATATCTGTCTTTACATAAACCATCAGGCTTGAATGTGTATAAGTTTTGAACACACTTCTTTAGTGCTCACCTGTGCCAGGCACTGTGCCCTTGTCTCTTACAGTCCCAGTATCTCAGTTAGCCCCCATGGTGAATCTGTAAGATAATTCCTATTTTGCAGAATGGGAAAACTGAGGCCAGGGAGGTTTCTGGAAACTTTGTTCAAGTCACACAGGTAGAAAACAACCAAACCAGGATTTGAACTTGAGCTGATTTAAGAGCTCTGAGTGAGCTTGTCAAACACCACACTGCCACAACTGTTTATTACTAATAATTTCAGACAGATGCCTCAGAATGGATTGTGACATTCCAGCAAGTTTTGACTTGGCCCGGACCCTCTGGTCTAAAACCCTCTGTGCTCCCTTCTGGCTCTGAAGGCCGATGAGCCAAGAAGTCCCGGGCCAGGTGTCTCTGACCACCCTGGGCCCTTTGTTCTCTTTTTACTCAGTTGACAAATATTTATTGAGCTCCAGCTATAAACAGTAATCATTTATTGAGCACTTAGGGGCCATGTGCCATGCAGACATTTTACCTCTATTGACTCCTTTAATTCTCAACCCCCTGCCTTTGTAATAAGTAATGTTTTAATTAACCCATTTTACAGGTGAGAAAACTGAGGTTTTGAGGGATTAAGTACAGAACTTGTCCAAGAGTACACAGTTGATAAATGGGAGTGTCAGGATGGCCCCAGCAGCCACCTGAGCCCCTGCCCTGCCACCCTGCCCTCCACCTAGGCACTGGGGACATAGCCGGGACCAAGGTAGTGCCACTCCCACCCTTAAGCAGCTTATATCCAAGCAGAGGGGAAAGATAGGAAACACTTGTACAAAACTGTCCTAACTGTGGTAAATGCTGGAGGGACTGGTGCAGGGCATGTTCCAAGGTGCCTGGCTGGGGCTGGGGCCCTGGAGGGTTTCCTGGAGGAGGCATCTTGAGCTGAGCATTAAAAGAGCACCTGTGAGGAGAACGTGCTCATGACCTGTTGGGTGGTTGTATCATTCAGCCCTTGTAGTAGCCCTGTGAGGCTAGGAGAGCTGCCATGCATCCATTCAGCCAGTAATATGACAGCCTATGTGCCTGGCCCTGTTCCTAGTGCTGGGGACAGTCCCTAGTGGGGAGACAGATCCTACAGATAAGCTCAATATGGAGCCTATCAGATGGTGCCAAGAGGTGAAGAGAAAGTATCAGCAGGTTTAGAGGACAGGCAGTGTCTGCAGAGGGGACCTGGCATTCTCCCAGGGTGGCCAGGGAAGGCCTCCCATGGTGACAATTAAGCCAAGACCTGAAGGAGCTAAGGGAGTGTGGGGATAGTGGGAAGAGCTCCACGCAGAGGGACCAGCGTGTCCTGAGGCAGGATCCTGTTTGAGGGACACCTAGGAGGCCAGTGGAGCCTGAGCAGGGCGCACACGCAGGATGGGGTTGGAAAAGAGAAGGGAGCAGGGCATGGAGGCCTTGCGGGCCACAGGGCTCCTTTGGCTTTTATGCTTTTTGTCTGGGAAGGAGAATCACAGGAGGGTTTTGGGTAGGATGGAGCTGACTTAGGTTGACCAGGATCCCTCTGGCTGCTGTGTTGAGAACAGACAGAAAGAAGTAAGGAGAAGGCAGGGAGGCCAGTGTGAAGGTGAGAAGAGACTGGCTCAGATCAAGAGTGGAAGCGGTGGGTGGGGGTAAAAGTAGTCAGATTCTGAACATATTTGGAGGCAAAGCCTTCCAACATTATTGATGCATTGGATGTGGGGTCTGAAAAAATGATACCTCCTTGGATGTTGGCTTGAGCACCAGACAGATGGAACTGCAGGTTTGGGGTAGGGGCAGAATTGGAGTTCCATTTTGGACATGTTACATTTGAGATGCCTTTGAGGCATGCAAGATGCAAGGCAGGTAGATAGTTGGGTCTAGAGTTCAGGGCAGGTTTAGGCATGAACTTGAAGTCTCAAAGCCCCATGACTGGGTAAGTCCACCATGGGAGTGAGAAAGTGAAGACGTCCAAGGACAGAGCCCTTGGGTTCTCTGATGGCGGGAGATTGGGCAGATGCACAGAAAACACAAATGGCCAGTGAGGTGGGAGGAAAGCCAGGAGTGAGTGATATTCTAGAAGCAAAAGAACATGTTTAAGTGTTACTAGTGGTAGGTGTTAGATGCTCCTTTTAGGCCCAGTGAGATGAGGTCTGAGAATGGACTGCTGGATTGAGCAACTTGGAGGTCAGTGGGGGCATTGATGAGAGCAGATGAGGGCAGTGTGTGCCAGGGGCGTGGCTGGCCCAGAGGCTTGGGACAGAGTTGCTGGCTGATTCCCTACGTCCCAGCCCCCGCCTCGCCCAGGCAGGGTCCCCCAGCCCAGCGGCCCTTCCTCTCGCTCCCCAGATTCCCCACCCCACTCACTGCACTCCTGCTCTCCCTTTCCTCCCCATACCCCCAGACCTGTGCTTGTCCTGGGCGAGTCAGGGCTCTCCTGTCAGCTGGGCCCCCTCCGGGCCTTGGGAGGCCGCCACTGGAGCCCTGCCTCTTCCTGGCAGGGAGCATCGAGTACAGCTGCCCGGCCTCCAACGAGTGTGAGATCACCAAGCGGAGACGCAAGGCCTGCCAGGCCTGTCGCTTCACCAAGTGCCTGCGGGTGGGCATGCTCAAGGAGGGTGAGCACTGGGCAGGGGCCTGGGCCAGGCTGGGGGAGCTGGACATGCAGGGCCAGGGTGGGCAAGGCCTGGGAAGGGCTGGTGGCCAACGGACTGGGGAGGAGGGCTCTGCAGCGCCGCCCCACGGACACAGGCCCGTTCTCCAATTCAAGGGGTGCGTCTGGACCGTGTCCGGGGCGGGCGACAGAAGTACAAGCGGCGGCCAGAGGTGGACCCGCTGCCCTTCCCGGGGCCCTTCCCTGCTGGACCACTGGCAGTAGCCGGAGGTCCCCGGAAGACTGGTGAGTGCACTGTGGGCACCTGGAGCTCTAGGGTTGGGGCCGGGCTGAGGCATGAAGCTTATCGGGCATCATTCGCCCAGGAGAGTTGTTACCTTGGCCCCTGGAACCCACATCTCCCCTTCATTTATTAATTTCTCAAAGAAATATTTAAAGGTGTTTCCTGCCTCAGGCACAAAATAGTACAAGAGGGAACCATGATTTTGCTACTCTCAGAGCTGGTCCACAGATAGGCTGCCTTCCCCTGGGACATAGTGAGAGCCTTGCCCCGGGGGGCAGGGTTGGAGCCAGGCTGGCCAGTGGCTATCAGGGAAGGCCACTGAAGAAGGAATGAGATACTTAACCCGGAAGGGCTGGTGAGGCCTGATGAATTTGAGTGCCCCTGACCCTTGAACTCCGACTTGTCCCTGCAGCCCCAGTGAATGCACTGGTGTCCCACCTGCTGGTGGTTGAGCCCGAGAAGTTGTACGCCATGCCTGACCCAGCGGGCCCCGATGGACACCTCCCAGCTGTGGCTACCCTCTGTGACCTCTTTGACCGAGAGATCGTGGTCACCATCAGCTGGGCCAAGAGCATCCCAGGTAAAGGGCCCAGGTGGTCTGAGGGCTTCCCTGTGTAGGTCATGCCTGGCCCCGGGCACACTTGCCTAGCCAGGCTGCACTCCATCTCCACCCCCTGCCCTCCAGGCTTCTCATCTCTGTCGCTGTCTGATCAGATGTCAGTACTGCAGAGTGTATGGATGGAGGTGCTGGTGCTGGGCGTGGCCCAGCGCTCGCTGCCACTGCAGGATGAGCTAGCCTTCGCCGAGGACCTGGTCCTGGATGAAGAGGGGGCGCGGGCAGCCGGCCTGGGGGAGCTGGGGGCTGCCCTGCTGCAACTGGTGCGGCGACTACAGGCCCTGAGGCTCGAGCGGGAGGAATACGTCCTACTGAAGGCCCTGGCCCTTGCCAACTCGGGTGAGAGCCTGGGACAGGTACCGATAGGTCTCTCCATAGAGCCCTCCAGTCTTTAATTCTGTGATGGTAACATGATCCGATTTTGCAGATAAAGAAAACTACAGCTTAGGGAAGAACAGAGACTTCCTGAAGGTCACAAAGCAAGCCAAGGGCAAGGCCAGGAATCACATAGGATTTTGACCCTTAGTACTGTGCTCACCTGGAAGGGAGAACAATTTGGTGCAGGGGAAGTGGGGAGGACAAGAGGCAGCTATAGTTGAGGAAGGATGGGCCCTGCTCTTTCTGGAGATGGTGCAAGTCAGTGTTTCTCTCCCTTCTGCTTGCAGACTCTGTGCATATTGAGGACGCTGAGGCTGTAGAGCAGCTGCGAGAAGCCTTGCATGAGGCCCTGCTGGAGTATGAAGCTGGTCGGGCAGGCCCTGGAGGGGGTGCTGAGCGGCGACGGGCAGGCAGACTACTGCTCACCCTGCCGCTCCTTCGCCAGACCGCGGGCAAAGTGCTGGCCCATTTCTATGGGGTGAAGCTGGAGGGCAAGGTGCCCATGCACAAGCTGTTCTTGGAAATGCTTGAGGCCATGATGGACTGAGGCAGGGGGTGGGCACGGGTAGGGGGTGCTGGCAGGACCTACCCAGCATGGGGTCAACCCCAAGGGGGCAGAGCTGGGATTCGGGCAGTGCCACAGCCTGCTGGCAGGGCCAGGGCAATGCCATCAGCCCCTGGGAGCAGGCCCCACGCCCTCCCCTCCCCACTCCCAGAGGGCATCAGAAGTTGGGAATGCATATGCCCAGGCTCTGGACACAGTGCTGCCCCTTGCAAGCCATAACGTGTCCCCAGACTGCCGGGGGCCTTGCGGAAGCCATAGGAGGCTGCAGGGGAAATGTGGGGGGCAGAAGCCTGATCTCAGGGAGGGAAGGGGATGGAGGCCACAGTCTCCCAGTGGGTGATGCTTTTGCTGCTACTTAATCCGACCCCCTCTCCAGAGCAGAGGGGGACTTGGAGAGCAAAGGCCCTGCCCCCTTCGCTCCTCATCATTTGCGTTGGGCATTGTTGCCCCCCCTTGAAGCAATAACTCCAAGCAGGCTCCAGCCCCTGGACCCCCTGGGGTGGCCAGGGTCCCCCATCAACTCCCACCCAGCCTCCTCAGGGGTAGGGAGAGCACTGCCTCGATGCCCTGCAGAGCAATAACACTATATTTATTTTTGGGTTTGGCCAGGGAGGCGCAGGGACATGGGGCAAGCCAGGGCCCAGAGCTCTTGGCTGTACAGAGACTCTATTTTAATGTATATTTGCTGCAAAGAGAAACCGCTTTTGGTTTTGAACCTTTAATGAGAAAAAAATATATGATATCAAGCTCAAGAACACAGCACGTTCAGTGTGTCATTCGGTGGAGGGGTGGTGATGAACGTTGACAGTTCATGCACAGAAACATAATGATTATACATGGTCACAGAATGATCATCTGGGGACTGGCATAGTTAGGTCTCAGTTTCCTCTTCGCTCAGCAGCATGTTGGGGATCCCGCGGCTGATGGGGAACAGACGTCCAGACTCTGGGCATTGCAGAGTGCCCTCCAACACATCCACCTGCGGGCAGGGGGAAAAGAGCGGAACAACTGCGGCCTCAGGGTGGGGGGCGTGGCCGGGGAAGCAAGGGGTGAGAGCCCGTTCTCACCTCCAGCAACACGTGGTGCATCTTCCTCAGAAATGTCTCATCCTGCTCATACCCCTCAACCGGTCCCTTGGGCACTTCGACCAGATGCAGCTGCGGGCAAGAGGCCTACATCATCTCTGGGCATCCCCAATCCCCCCCGTCAGGCTGGGCTCCCTGGCCGGGTGGAAGGGGCTGCGGCGAGACCACCTCCCCGGGTAGGTACAGGCGGGGGGAGGGTCCTCACAGTATCGGCCGCCTCCAGAAGCGCCGCCCACTCCACCTTGGGTATCATACGCGCCACGAAGTCAGGGTTGAACTCCACGGGGTTGATGCGGACCTCCGTGGCCTGCGGCGGGAGGAGGTTAGTTTAGGCAAGGGGCCGGGCTCTGCCCCAGCCCGTCCGGGAGAGGGACAAGAGACCGCCTCGGTCGGTACCTGGAGCCGCAGGGGGAAGCCACGTGGACCCACCCCCCGCACGTGTGAGCTCAGCAAGTTGTGGGTGAGCAGCTTCATGTCGCCACTAAGCGTCCTCGCCAGGCAGGAACCGGAAAGAAGCCGCCACGCCGCTAGCCTCACTTCCGGGGTGGTGCTGCACGCTAGCCTATTGGGCGGCCCGAAGACCG
>PVKY010000091.1:0-80024 GCA_004027775.1 Bradypus variegatus | reverse complement strand
AGCTGTAGCTATGGGCAATTTCTGCCATGCTCTCTCTTCCCTCGAGCCGTGCTCATGCAGTTCTTTCTGCCTAAAATGCCCTCTCCCTCCACCTTGTCACCTGATTTCACACTCGTACTTCTCTTCAGACTTCAGCTTTCAGCTTAATTTAAGATCGCTGCCTCTGTGAAAACTTTCCTGCCCCCCTCCCTCCGGATGCCTACACTATGGAAGTTCAGAACACACCAATGACCACCCTACCGTATGGAGGACACAGCGTGTGCTTGACTCATTTCTAGCATAGTTCGTGCTTGGCAGTGAGTAGGCACTCCGTCAATACTTTTAAAATAATAATAATAATAATAGTAATAACTCTGTTTTAGTTAGCTCCTAAATGGTGGCAGGCACTGGGATGTGTGGTCTGCATACATCAGCTCTTCATGACAATCCTTTGTGGTAGGAAATATTGAACCTATTTTATGGATAATGAGACTGAAGCTCGTATGTTTTCCTCAAGTAAAGGAAGACTGAGTTTCTATGCAAAGGGTGCACTGCAGGAGGGCAAACTGGTGCAAAACAATAATGAAACAATTTTTTTACCTATCAGATTGATAAAAATTTTAAAAATAGGTACTTGGTTGGTGAGGTGGAGTGAAAACTGGTACATTGCTGGAAATGTAAATACCATAATGTAAATTGGTACAAACTCCATGAGGGGCAATCAGGAAATATGATCAGAGTTACAAAAGGATATACCCTTTGTAACAGCAGCCCCACTTCTGGGAATTTATCCAACTGATAAACTTACTCAATTAGTAAGCCACATACACTATTGCAACATTGTTTGTAGTAAAAAGTTGGAAACACACCTAATGGCGATCAAGAGCAGACTAATCAAATAAACCCAGCACCTGTATTTTATGTGCAGATATCCAGAAGAAGGAGGACATTCGTTATGTATTACTAAAAAAAAAAAAAAGAGCTTCAGGATACATTGTTACTTGTAATAGTAAGGTGCAAGGCAGTGTATATAATATGCTAACTTTCTCATAATAGAAATGGGGTCATTAGCATATGTGTTCATCTCTGTTGGTGCTTTCTGTGGGAAACTCGGGAAGGTCATGCCCAAGGGTTATAAAAGTGTTATTATACTGGGATGCAAGGAACTCCATGGAGGGGTAAAAAATTTTCCTGTGCACCTTTTTCCTTATTCAAAATTACTTAACATTGAAATATTTGCGGTAAGCACGGAGAGAGACAGCCCCGGGCTCTGAGACTGAACCTGCTGAGCCCCTCAGATTCCTGGCCGGGAGGGAGGGAGTGATGGACAGAGGCCCCAGGTCTGAAGACTCCGGACTCTGCTGGAACAAGCAGCCCCAGGCCGTTGGGGAGGCCCTGAGTCAGCATCCGCCCTGCCGCCACCTGCAGGGAAATAACTTTCGAAAGACAACCGAGTCCGTGAAGAACGTGCTCCAGCCAAAGCCGGCCTGATTGAGGCAGAACACGGACATTTCCCAACCACTGTGAGGCACCACCCAGCAGTCTGGGGTGAAAGCCAAATGGAGGCTTGAGGAGCTGCCTGGATAAATCAGTCCCCTTTCCTGTTGCCCACCTGGCGAGGGCAGAGGGAAATGGAAGCTTCTGTAGTGGTCCATCATCAGACGGCCCATTCCTGCCCTCTCCTCCGTGGGAATACCATGCAGCCAAGCAAAGGAGAGTGTGGGCCTCGGTGTTAGAGCTCGTGCAAATTCCAGCTTTGTCACTTAACAGTTGAGTCGACTTCAGGCAACTTATTTACCCTCTTATGGACTCAGGTGCCAAATCTGTAAAATGGGTATGCTCATGTCTCTCTCGCAGAGGGGTTGGGGGGATAAGAAATGATATATGTAAAGTGCTTCTCGTTCTGTGCTCAGTTCTAGGGAACTTAAGAGGCAACAACCTAAGCTTCACTCCCTGTTCTACCTGGAGTCAGCCTTCAACTAAGGGGAGATCTCTGAGCTGCTATGTAGCCATTACTTAGTTCCACCAGTCATTAATTGATTATTTTCACGTGAGCCAAGTTTGACCAGATAGTAAGAAGGGGCTAGTTCAGGGATGGCAAACACCCTGGCCACGTGTCCATCTAATGCCTCTATGCTAAGCCCAGGGCTGACATCACTAGTTAATAAGACATTGCGGATTCTTCTCAGGCAGCCATGACCCATGGATTGCCAAGCAGGAGAGATGAAATCCACTTATCAATTCTAGATATGTATCTACAGCCACTTCACAGTCTTATTGCCTTGAATTCTCAGATTCTATGAAAAATTTAAATTTTAAATACTTTGAAGAATTTAATTAAAAAAATGTTACAATGGACTGTCCCTTTCACTGACTTAATTAAGTTAATTAGCATTAAAGCATTTCTCTCTGGTGTGATGAGGACCAGGGCAGAGGACAGAGCTTTTTTGCAAGTCCCTGCTGCACCCGGGTGGGCTGTGACCTTGCTTGAACTTGCGTCTGCCTGGCTCACCTTTAATCAGGAGATTACTAAGGGCAGCTGCATGCTCTTCTCCATTTGTGCTCTCGAAATAAATTCTGAGTTTCTGGTTTACTAGGAACGAGTTCTCTGAGGCGTATTGCAGTGGCCTTGGGGGAAGGGAAGGGAAGGGGAACATTTATTAAATACCTACTGTTTGCCTCAGAATCTTATACATCTTATTCATTTCTTCTTCTTAGCAACCTTTCGAGGTAGGGATTGATATCCCCATTGTGCAGGTGACAAAATTAAGGCTCAGAGAGTTTAAATGGCTTCTTTCCTAAGGTTGGACAGCTGATAAACTGATAGACTGTTTGAATAACAGATACAAGGCAGAACAAATCCCCTCCAAACTAAATCTGTCTGGATCCCCTTTCTGATTTCCTATGCCTTGAAGTGTGGGAAAATGTTTGGGGATGTAGAGTGGTGGAAGTGTTTGATTTGGATGCACATGGTCTCATCATTAAGATTGCTCTGATTCTTCCAGCATGATGGGACAGACAGCCCAGCTCCCCGTGAGCCCACACACCTTTCCAGAGAAGGCCTGAAGACCAAGGGAGTTCCCCAGGTGTCCTCTCCTGCTTGGCAGCCGTCTGCTCCCCACTGATAACGGCTCAGCCTGGGGTGTCCTGGAGTAGGGCCCAGCTGGCCCTGTAATGGGAAGTAAAGCATCCACATCACCTGTGACATCTGAAAAAATCTGGCCCAGCGCAGGTCCGCATGCTGGAGCCTGGTGTTCAGGGCAGGATCCCCACTGGGCACCCTCCAGCTGTGCCTCACAGTGGGCTGTGTACTAAGTACCTAACGCATCTCATCTAATCCACACACCAACCTCTTGGTGTAGATGTGCTAGCCCCATATTATGGACGAGGAGACTGAGGCTCTGGAGAGGGAAGTAACTTGTAGGAGACCATGCCAGGAAACATATATAACAGGTGGATCTGAATCCATAGGCTGAGATGGTAACTAACCCTCCATGTGGCTTCTGTCTCAAACGGATTTCTCTGCTGGAGACTTGTATCAGTTATAACTGTGTCCAATTATGAGTAATAGAAAAATCCCAGATAACAGCAGTTTATGCAATGCAGACGTTTACTTCTTTCTCATGTCCATGATGTCCAGAGGGAGCTGTCCTGGGCTGGCATGACACCCCATGGGAACAATGACCCAAGCTCCTTCCCTCTTGTTGCTCCAGGTTGCATTGGTTTCATTCCCAAACTGACCTCATGGCCCACTATTGCTGCTGGAGCTCCGGCAATTAGATTTCACTCTTGTCAGCACTAAGGAGGAAACAAATTAATTCGGGCATGCTCCCTCCCTTTAAGCATATTTCCTAGAAGCCTTTGACCACTCCCATGTAGATCCCATTGCCCAAAACTTAGTCTTCTGGAAGGGCAGCTGGGAAGTAGAATATTTATTTGGGCAGGTTATTTAATGGGAAATATAATATATATTTGACTGTGTTCTATTACAAAGGATCAAGAGGAGAAGGGATAGGATCCACTGTTTTGTGAGTGGTTTGAGGCCAAGACAAGAGTGTGGCCTGGGCATTCATTTATTCATTGTTCATTCCTTCTTTCAACCAGTGGGGATGGAGGCCTTACTTTGTGCTCATGTGGTTCCCCAGCTTGGGGATTTGGGTGATTAGGATAGAAACAGTCCCTAACCCCACAGGTTAACAGATCAGATGGATGTCCCAACTCTGACTCGAATAGGCTGTGTGACTTCCACAAACCATCCCTTCTCTGAGCCTCGACTTTCTCATCCACAGACAGAATATTCGCTGGCAAGACATCTATGAGATTCAAAGGAAATCTAGGACTGTAAAGAATCTGGCTTCCATTCTCTCCTCTTGGAGGCATCACTAACTTGCTGGGTTATTGTCTGTGTTGGACAGAACCTGTGGGAATTGCCCAGCAAGGTGCCTGGCAGAAAAGTGGCTCTTTGTGTTTACTTTTTGTCTGTCACTCTGCAGAAGGGGAGGGGAGAGTCCCTTGCCATGTAAGAAGGGTTCATTTTGGAGCTTCCAAACATCTAAGAATGTGGGGTGCCCAGGGCTTGAGGGCTCCCAGGGGAGGTAGGAGGGTACCAGTTCCCAATCACTCCTTCCTGGGGTCCCCTGCTCTGGGAATCCTTCTCCAGCCCAGGGTTAGGGGATCTTTGGGGCTTGGGCCCCCTGGGGTTGGGAATTCTCTGTGAGGGGAAGCACCTGGCTTAAGTACATGGGCTCTGTTCTGGAGCCCCCCAGCCTGGGTTCAAATCCTGGCTCTGCCCCTCTCCAGCTGTGAGCCACATTCTCGCTTCAACTCTCTGTGTATAATTTCCTCATTTATAAACTTAGGATTATGACAATATCTCCCACATGGAGCTGTCCTGTGCCCTCATCTATAGAAATCACTTAGAGCAGGGCCTGGCCGGGAACTAGCACCCAGTAAGTGGAACTATAATTATGAAGAGGGCCTGCCCCCTCCCTCACCCACCAGACCCCAAGGGCAGAGGTCCCCTTATCCCTTCCCCTCCCTCCAGCATCCAGGAACAAAGCAGAACCCCTTGCTCATAGCAAGGAAGCTTGTTAGACAAATGCCTGAATGAATAACTAATGAATGAAGGAATGCTATTTTAAATGTAACTGGAAGTAGGCAAGGCTAAAGTGCCAAAAAATTTTATTTTTGATCTATACCTCTGTAATATCTCCTTGTAAGTGTTTAAAGACAAATGCAAATTTGTTAAGAGTTAGAATGTGAAAATGAGAGATGGGGGTGGGGGCAGCGGAGCCAGCAGTCACCCCCACTCAGCAGGGGAGCCGGGCTGAGTGAGCTGACACAGGGCCAGAGGCTTACCTGCACCTCGTGAGGATGACGCAGCCTGCGTGGGGAGCGCGGCCTACGAGGAGGACGTGACTGAGCACGCGGGCCAGCGGGTGCAAGGCCAAGATGTCAGAGAAGCCAGAAGGGGATGCCAGCGGCTGGCTGCCCCCTGAGACCAGCGACCTGCACCCTGCCCTGTGCAGCCATGAACACTGAAGGAGCCTGGAAGGGGGGTGGTGGGCCGAGAGAGGCTGTGCAGCTGGTGGTGTTGGGGCCCGGCTGACCCTCTGTGTCTGGGTCCCCAGGCTGGCTCCTTCTTGCACTGCCCAGTGGGAACACTGTACACATCTGCAGCCAGATTCTCAGGGCTGCAACTAGACGCTCCGATTCTTGGAAAAAAAGGACCCCGTGGAATATTCCACCGTGTTCCCCACAAAAGTTAGAAAGATGCCGAGCAACGCCAATAGGGGCTGCTGGGTCCTTTCTTGCTGTGGTGTTGGGGAGAGACCTGCAGACGGAAGGGCTGGTCCCCCTAGATGCCCCGCTCTGCTCTCTCTTGCTGTCTTTTGGCTATTGATTTTCTACCTGAACACTTCCCTTTTCTCACCATTTTCTCTTCACTGGTTCCTCAGCTCCCCTACCTGCCACAAAAGCCAAGACTGTGAACCTTGGAATGCAGTCAAAAAGTCTTCAATAGTCCCAGAGAGTTATTTTGGCCCTAAAAGCAAAGTTTTCCTGGAGGAGCTGAAGTTTGACATCCCAGTTATGGTGGAGATTTCAAACTTGATCCAAGCCAGCCAGTCCAAAGCCAGCCTGCTACCCGCCAACGGGTCCATCTGTCCGTCGCCATTTGCTAAGCTGTCATGTGTCAGCCAGGCTTGGAATGCTGAGGATACACCAGTGGCCAGAACCTCTCAAGGAGCTTGCGCCCAAAGAGGAGAGACAGGCCTGCAGGCGAAAATCAGGCTTCACTAAGTGTAGAGTTGCCCTGTGACCCAGCAATCCCGCTACTTGGGACATACCCAGAAGAGCTGAAAGCAGGAACGTGAACAGACGTTTGCACACCGATGTTTATAGCAGCATTATTCACAATTGCCAAAAGATGGAAACAACCCAAATGTCCATCAACAGATGAGTGGATAAACAAAATGTGGTGTATACACACTATGGGGTATTAATCAGCAGTGAGAAGAAATGAAGCCCTAAAGCAAACGACAACACGGATAAGCCTGGAGGGCGTTATGTTAAGTGAAATAAGTCACACACAAAAGGACAAGTATTGTATGATCTCACTGATATGAACTGATTATAATATGTAAACTCACAGACATAAAATATAGCATGTAGGTTACCAGGATATGAGGGTAAAGTATGGGAAGTGGTTGCTTAATATGTACAGAATGTTTAGGTGGGTTGAAATGAAATGTTTGGAAATGGGCTGAGGTAATGGTAGCCCATTTTTGGGAGAATAATTAGTAGTGCTGAAAGGTGTGTGCAAGTGGTGGAAAGGGGAAGTTTAGAGTCATGTGTGTCACCAGAAGGAAAGTTGGAGATTACAACGTGGGAATGTATAACAGCAAATCTTGTGGTGGACAGTGTCTGTGATTAACTGTGCAAATATTAAAAAGTTCTTTCATGAACTAGAAGAAATGTATGACATTATTACAAGGAATGAATAATAGAGGGGTATGTGGGGGAAATGTTCCCATTGCACACTATGGACTAGAGTTATCAATAATATTTTAATATTCTTCTCATCAACAGTAACAAATGTACCAATGCTGTGGGTCAATAATAGGGGGAAAAAAGGAGTGTGGGAGGATATGGGTTTCCTTTTTTCTTTTCTTTTCTTTTCTGCAGTAATGAAAATGTTCTGAAATGGATCATGGGGTTGCACGCACTGCTAGGAGATGATACCGTGAGCGATTGTACACTTCGGATGGTTTGTCTGGTGTACGGACATATCTCAATAAAACTGCATTAAAAAAAATCAGGCTTTGACAAGACGCTGCCATCACAGAGAGCCTTCTTCTGGGGGCACTGCAGAGGGGCGCAGGCTTGGAGATGTGACCCAAGATGACCTCCCGGAAGGCCTTGGAAGGAGGGTCCCAGATGTGTCTTGATGAACGAAGTGGCCACAAACCCGTGCCCACTGGGTAGAGGCACCGTCCCCTCCTCCCCACAAACATTTATCCAGCCCTAGGCTTCCTCCAGACCTCTCCTATAAAGGCAGCCTGCAAACTGTTGCCAGGTGGAGTGGAGAAATTTCCTTTCCCAGTGCTCAGCGAGAATCCTCCTGTGCTAATGACTCTAACAGGTGCTGCCCATAGAACATTCTGTGACAGTGGAGATCTGTATTGGCTGCTGTAATAGCTACTTGCTACATTGGGCTACGAGCGCTGGAAATGGGGTGAATTTCTCATTTCACTCATTCATATTCATTCATTTCATTCATATTAATTACCTTGAAAAGAGCCACCTGCGGCTACTGGCTGTCGCCTTTGTCAGTGTGGACGTGGAGGAGGTCGCTGTCTGTCAGGCCCACATCCAAGACTTTTTCCCGTACGTTTGTCCCCCGTGCACACTCTCACGTCTCGCCATCCCATGCAGGGATGTGGGGGCCCATTTGCCGGTCTCAGGCCACAAACTCAGGTGTGCCAGAAATATCCATTTCTTCCTTCTCTAAATCAGATTAACCCCTACTCAAGCCCCCATACTGCCGTCTTGGAGGGAAAGTCCATCTCAGTCAAGACTGGGGCGCCCCCACCCCCCGGCTCCACTGTCAGGCGAAGGCCCCCGGGTTGCGTTAGGAAGCAGGTGGGTCCTTGGAAACATGACGTTCCTTCTAGGCAGAGGGTACTTCGTTGGGCACAGCAGCTGCTCCTCCTCGGCAAGGCACTCCCAGGGGTCACGGCTGCTCACGGAACCCACAGACCCTGCCCCTAACCAGGCAGAGGGTCCTTTCCTCTCCACTGTCACGCTTCTCTCCTGTCCTCCCACAATTCTTGGCACATAAATCTCTCATGGCTCAAGCCTTAAAAATCAAAACCCAGCAAGGGCTGTGTCTTGCTTTGGGCCTAATCCGGGGTCCAGGGGCCTCAAAATATCCAGGCTTCTTTCCTAGAGCCCTGCTGAAAAATAAAAAGAAGAATCCCACAGTTTAATATTGCAAGAAATTATCCTTCCTCATCGGTCTCTCACTCTCCACGTGAGGAAAAGAGTGAGAGGCCTGGAAAAGACGTTTCTGGTGAAGGGAATAGCATATGCAAAGGCACAGAGGTCCATAGGGCCTGGGGCAGCCTGGTTTCCATACAGTAGCATCAGATGGCGGCGGCTTATTGAGGGCCTGCTCTGGCATGATTGCTGTCAATCTTCATGTGTTAGATGCCGTACTGCCCATTTCTAAGGTGAGGAAACTGAGGCTCCAAGAGGTTAGATAATTTGGCCATGGTCTCCCAGGATTCAACCCTGGTCTCCTTGTCTAGAACCTTGAGTCCCTGCAGCCAGCCTGGGAACAGGTGATGTAAGTGGGGTGCAAGGCAGCAGATGAGACAGCAGTTTACCTTGGGAGTGGGGAGTCTTGGCAATGAGAAGCCAAGCTTTCAGCCAGGGGATGAGTCAGGGAGGCAGTCTGGAAACTGAGTCATCCAGGTGATTCCAGAAATCAAAAGACCAAGTCAGTCTGGCATCCCAAACCGTGGGCCGGTCACTCAACACTCACACCAACTCTGACTTCTATTAATAATCAGCCACAGGAAGACACCCATGGCCACTCACCTAGTGATTAAACTCATTATCTTCTGCAGAGAAAACAGGGCCTCAGAAGGAACCTGGAGGAGGTGAGATCACCAGCCACACCCTCTCTTCCTTTGAGAAGACCCCGTGTGAGCTAGGATTGTGGAAAGACTGGATTTGGAGTCATAAGACTCAGCACCTGGGAACAGGTACTCCCTGGGTAGCAGGTTCATCCAACTACAGAGACAGTTAAAGCAAGAATCTCTGAAGCAATATGACCTGAAATTGTCTAGCCCCTTGCACTTAGCTGGTGCTTGGTGGTTTAGGAGAAAGAACGTCAGCCAGACATGAGTGAGGAAAATTTGGAAGCCAAACTGCCTTAAATCTCAGCTCTACCACTTACTATCCAGCTCATTTTGGGCAAATTACTGGTGTTTCCATTCATAGAGTGGAGATGATAAGAACAGTACCCTATCTATTGGAGTGGTGGTGAAGGTCATGACTGTTACATGTAAATGGTTTGTATTAACCCCAGGTGCTAATGTACTAAGAAGGTGTTAGATATCCCCAAGGTGGCTAAGGACCAAGGCAAGCCCTTGGCCCAGGACCTTATCCCTCTGACCCTCAGCTTCCCAGTGCAAAGTGGAGACATAATAACTGTGTGTTTGTGGTTGGGGTGCTAATTGCATGAGATGATGGATGTGAAGTAGACATTTGGCATTTGCAAGACACCTCCCCACCGTCTTCCCTTATAAGAGCCTTTCTAGTTAGACATAGTGGGATCTCAGCAGGGGGAGCCTCCTGGGTATGTGGGGCTCTGAGAGGCCACCAGGAGAGTAGTGAGGTGATGGCAGGGACAGGGACAAAGAAGGGCACTTCTCTGCCAGATTCTTGGGGAGCCCAGGTGAGGTGGGGCCCGAGTCCCGGGAAGGTCTTCAGGCAGGGAGGGGTCCATCGCATCCTGGACAGGTGTGCTTGAGGAAGAGTGATGGAGGGCACCCATGGGAGAAGGGTACGATTCTCCAAGAAAACTCCAAGACCCAACCTAAAGATAACACCATTTAACGATAGGCATTCCGTTTGCCTGTGCAAGATACTGGTGGTAGTGAGTCCTCCCAGAGAGCAGGTTCCTGTGAAGCAACCAGACCTGTCAGTCTTCCCAGCTGTGGACCTTGGTTAAGCCACCTCACTTCTTTGAGCCTCAGTTTCCTTGTCTGTAAAATGGGAATTATAATACTTGCCTTGTGGGGTTGTAGAAATTAGAAATAAGATGCACAAACTACTGGGCATATAGTAAGCATTCAACAAAGAGTATGTTTTTAAAAAATAATGAGTTCCTCTTCCATTATTCTCTCAATTGTTCTCAAATCAGTGCTGTATAAGTATAATATAAGGGCAAAGCAAAGCTTATTTTCCCAAACCCTTGTCGACTGACAAGTGTGAGGCTCCAGGAAGCGAATGTCTTACCCAAGCCTACAGCTCCTCGGTAGCAGAACCGAAGACTTATCTTAAAATAATTATAGCAAGTTTGGCTTCAAATCTGGGAAATAAAAATGGCTCCAGATGTGGGGTGGGGGAAGAGAGTGAGTGAAATGGGTTTCTGCTTCTTGTGAACCAGCACAGAGGAAAGAAAAACTGAGATGAGATGCTTGATATGTTTTAATAATATATGATGATATGTTTTAATGATACGGCCCCCACTTCTAATCCTCAGATACCAAGGATACATACATATAATAAATGATATCATTCAATCTTAACAGTAAGCAAAGACATGCAAATGCATTGAGCTGGTAATGGATGTCGTACCAGTCTTCAGCTATCAGATGGACAAATGTCCCCAGAGGCGGGGGCATGTCTGTTCAGAAATGGTGGGGCCCAGCCCTGGCACCACCCTACGGGAAGGCAGATCAGTGCATTGCTTCTATGACTTCACCCAAAGAAGTTATTGAGAGATGCAACAAAGAAGAGCATGTGGAAGTACCCTCGGGCAGGATCATCTATTGATGTACAATCTCATCATTGTTTCTTTGCAGGAAACCATGAACACCCAAATGTCCAACAACGTGCAACTCATTAGATGAACGCTGGTCCACCATGCACGGGAATACGATGTGCAGTAGGAAGGGCCAACTATGTGTTCTCATGGGTGGCAACGGTGGGAGGGCTTCTGGGGGGTGACCATGTCCCTGTCTTAACCCAGGTAGCAGCATGTTGTTGGGTGTTCATTTGATAATTATTTCATTATACTGTACATATATGTTTCCTGCAGTTTATGTTTTATGCATATTATATTTCACAATAAGAAAGAAAAGAAAAAGATTGTGTTAGGCATATTTTTATAAATGCAAAGATGTTTGTCATGTATGGTTACACGGAAATGGAAAGCAGCCTACTGAAGAGTCAACCTCGTGTGATAGCATTTTAAAACACTGCTATAAAATATCTATATCTATTTACAATTTCATGCCATCATAAAATCTACACACACCCATATGTACACACCCCCATAGAAAAATATCTGGAAAGACATGTGCCAAATTAATAATGGCCATAATTTCTGGGTGGTGGTTTATTTTTTGTGTGATGTATTTATTTTTTGGTTTTCAAATTTGTATATTTGTTGGTTCATTTACTGCCTGTCTACATTTTTAATCTTTCTACAAGGAACATGATTTTGGAAACGTTAATTTTTTTTTTAATAAATGAGAGTAACTCCCATTTCTACAGCATTTTCTAATTCATAAGATGCCCAGGATGTAAACATGATCTACTGATGCTTACCCTACCCACATGCTGGGGGTAAAATCATTGTCCACCTAGACGCTTTGCCGTGATATAACTCGGGACCGTCTGTTTTAGGCAGCCGGAACACTGAGAATCCTCCCTTCCCTCCCCCAGGTGTGGCTCTCGGGGCTGTGTCACCAGCATCACCCGGCAGGCTGGCGAAGACATGGCAGTCTTGTTTTCTCTCCACCTGTCACTTCTTGGCTTTGCTGTACCCATCTCCGTGGATACGGCAGTAGGCTGGACGTTCCAAAAGGTCCAACAGTCTGTTCCTGTCCCCAGATCCCTGTGGGTCACCGGGGACTCCTTTTGGGCCTAGCTGTGGCCTGGGGGGCCCAGATCTGGTCCCGGAGTTGGCTGGCCTTGGGGTATCAGCCAATTCTGGGCCTCAGCATTCTCATCTGTGAAATGGGGCTCAGCGCATCTGTGCTGCTTCTGGAACAGGAGAGACTTTGCTCTGAGAAGCCCCTGTGCTCTGCCCTCGGAAGGAAGATGGTTAGGCACACACCTCCCTGCCGCCTCAGCTCCCTTTGGACCCGAGTGGTTTTAAGTAGAGGTTTGCTGCTTTCCCCTCCGCATCCCTCCCCTCTTTGCGGCACAGCAGAGCTGCTCGCCCTGGTCTGTCTGATAACTTAAAGATAGAATCAGCCCCACCCAGGCACATACTCATGTTCTGTGGCCCAAGTCCTTGCACCCCGCCAGATGTGCACTCTGCACCGAGTTCCGGGGTGGGGGTGGGTTTGCACACGGCACCTCCCACACGCCTCTGGTTCTGGTGGAGGCCGGAGGCACACAGAGTGCCAGTGCCTGGGTGGGGTGAAGGGTTCAATCTCTGTCCAGAAAAAGGGAGCCACGGCCCCTGCAGAAGCAGAGCCACACAGGGCAGTGATTTAGGAGGCTCTGGGGAGGGAGAGCAGAATCTAAGAGTCTTGTAGATTTAGCTTCAGAAAGCACTGGGGTGAGGCAAACAAAAGCAGGGCAATAGATGTGCCCTCCTAATCGGACTAACCCTGGGGCGGGATAATCTATCAATGTACTACCTCATATTTTGTTCTCATTACCTCTTTCCCACTCACAATTCTAGGCCCTTGGTGTTCCTCTTTCCCCCATTCTGGCATTCATTTCTCAGAGTCTGTGCAATTCAAGGGATTCCACAGAGGGGAAGGAAGGAGGCGAGGCAGCCTGGAATTTCCTCAAGGTAGGGAATGGGCCTGGTGTGTAGCTCGCAGGTGGGTGGGCAGTCAGCACCTGGGCCTGCTCCCTGCCAGCTACGTGAGGGGTGGTTAGACCTCAGGGGGGTGGGGGACACTGGGGAGCTCGGCCCCAAACCCTCTACCAAGCTCTTCATGGAAACCACAAACCCACTTGCATTCCAGGGACTGGATCAGAGATCCATGACTAAAGAGCACACACCCTGTCCCCACTCTGTAGGACACCTGAGTTCCTAGATTCTCTCGAGGCTGAGGAGGAGTTAGGGAGAAGAGACTGGAGAAGCCCTGGTCTGCAGCTGACCAGATCGAATTTACCACCAGGTCCACCAAGGGGGACTGAGTTAGAGTTAATTTAACAGGAGAAATGCAAAGTCAGGTGACATTACATCATCGAGCTGGGGAGCAAGCTTCATAGTTGCTATGAAATCCTTTTGCATTTCTTGAGCCAGATCCCAGGTGGCGGTGAGTTGAGAGATCCACCCACACTCAGGTCTGATTTCTCCACCAACAATGGCAATCATCTGGTCTCAAGAAGTCAGTGCACACCTCCATAGAGGAGGGTAGGAGAGCCTCAAAGGTGAGAAGAGCAGATTAATGCTATGCATAAGTCTCAAATCCTCCTTCTCTTCCTCCCTCCTTCCTTCCTTTTTTCCTTCCATCCAATTAGCAAGCACCACCTGAATCCTGCCTGCACTGTGCGAGGTAGCATGGCCCAGGTGGAGAAGCTTCTGCCCCCGTTTGCACGGAGCTCTGCCCTGCAGACACAAGCAAAGGCACAGAGGTGAGAACATGCCCGGCACACCTGGGAGCAGAAGGCAGGTGGGTTCTGCGGGAAGGCACAGGGGTGATGAGGTGAGGCCAGGGGCTGTTGGGGTGGGGTGGGGGCCGGAGTGGTCAGGTGAGGTCAGGAAGGTGAGTGGAGGGTGAAGGGCTGGTTGCTGCCAAGGATGCATGCAGCATCCCCCAAATTTCCCAGGGCCTCTTAGAGGAACTGAAGAAAATTTCCCAGGGATCTGCCCTCCTCTGAGATGAGGAAGACCCTAACTGACTGATCTACAATTACTTAACAGCCTTGTGATTTAATCTAGAAAAAACCTGTGCAAGAATGAAGCCAACACAGAGTAAAACTGACATGGGCAATACTGAGAGATAAACAGAGGCCTGGTGACATCGGGGCTGGATCTAGCCATGCCTGAAGTCACCGGTCCTCTGGACTTTCCTGCTTATAGGCAATAGATTCACACACACACCTTTTGTTCTTTAAGCCATTTAAAGTTGTATTTGTGCCACTTACATGCTAAAGAGTTCTAATGAATAAAAAGAAAGAAAAACACACAATGCTCTGGAGATCAGAAGGTGATAAATCAGTCTCATCCATGTCTACGCTAATGGCTTTCCACTTTAAATATCACTTTTTTAGGAAGTTCTTTCACTGACTCTTCAGAGTATGTTAGGCTTTTGGGTCATAGAATCTTCTAGGACACTCTGTTCTTACCTAAAACTACCTGCAACCATGGCAATTACATCATTTTTTGATGTGGGAGTACGCTTGTTTTTTTTTTAATCTCTTTATTCCTAGCACCTCACATGATACCTGGTGGATTATATGTGCCCAACAAATATTCAATAAATGAAAAAATGAATCTAGCTGGCAGGGAACAAGAGAGATTTACTGGAGGAGCCGACAGTTGACATGGTTCATTCATATAAGGCACGGGCCTTGGAGGACGGTGAATCAGTCGGGATGGGCTGTGTTAGTCTGTAGTGACAAATTGCCACAAAATCACAGCAGCACCTGGCAACAGGGTTTATTTTTCCTTCTGTCATCGATCCACTTGGGGTCAGCTGGCGGCCCTGCCTAGCAGCCAGGTGGTGGAGCCGACACGCTCTGGGTAGCGCAAGTGGCCATGGCAGGGCACGGGGCGGGGGGGGGGGGTGAGTCACAGGCTGGTTTTCAGCTTTCCTGTCCAGAAATGACATGGGACACTTGCATTCACAATTCACTGACAAAGCAAGTCACGCTGCTCCACCTAACTTCCAGGAGGGAGGGCAGGAAGGAGGAGAACTGAAACAGGAGAATGGGATGTGGGAACGCTTTCTAGGATGAGAAAACAGCCTGTTAAACTGTGTGGAGGTGGAGGGCCGGCAGTGAGTCATCTCGGTGACGGAGGGGAGTGTGAGCAGGGAGAGACAAGTCTGGGCCTGTCTGTGGGAAGGACCACGCTGGCTCACTCGGTAGTGGGGAGTTAACTTGGGAGGCCACGAGGAGCCATCGGAAGTTTTGTTAGGCAGGACCTATGATTTAGATTGTCGAGATGACAGCCAGGCATGGGACATGTTGAATTGGAGGGTCAGAGGTTGGGAGCAGCGGTTGGGAGCCTGGGCAAGAGGTGCTGTGGGATTGCATGAGACTGGGGTCACCAGGGCTGCCCCGGGCAGGTGAATGATGAGGTCTCCCTGCAAATATGCTACAAATATTAAATGCACATATACTGGGTTAAATAGCCCCTTTCCCCCCAATTAATATCCACCTGGAACCTCAGAATGTTGCTTGTTTGGAAATAGGGTCTCTGTAGGTGTAATTAGTTATGATGAGGTCATATGGACAGGTTAGGTTGGGCTCTAAGTGCTATACGGCTGGTGTCCTGATAAGAAGAGGACACACCAAGGGGACGCAAAGAAAGGGAAGAGGGCCGTGTGAACACAGAGGCAGGAAGTGCAGTGAGCCAACCCCAAGGATGGCCGGTCACCACCAGAAGCTGCAAGCTGCAAAGAAGGGTTCCTTCCTTCTGAGGAGACTTCAGAGAGACAGCAGCCCTGTTGGCCTTGATTTTGGCCCCAGAACTGAGAGAGGATACGTCTCTGTTGTTTGAAGCCACCCAGTGTGTGGCAATTTATTACGGCAGCTCCAGGAAACAGATGCAAACCAGGAGCCAGGAGAAAGTGGTTTTCTCTGAGTAAAATGTTGCAGACCTCGTCAGTGATGGTCAAAGTAAAGCTTGTTATGTACCCTGGACACGGCCTAACAGACGATTGTGCTTGGAATTGGTTTCCCTGCACGGATTTTTCACGGCTCCTAACTGGGTGCTGCAAGCCAGGCGTGGTCCCAGAGGACTGAGATCATTCACATGGGGAGAGGTACACAGATCTGGGTCCTCCACTTGGGATTGGGAAGCATGTAGCGGGATCCCCTTCCCTTCCCAATAAAGTCCGAGCAATGAGACTGGAGAAAGTAGGGCACATCCAGAGACAAACACTTGCGTTCGTTCACTTATTCAACCAATTTCTGCTGAGTGCCTCGGGATCAGGGACTGTACCAGATGCCAGTGGGATGGGGTGACGATGATGACGATGATGACGATGATGATGGTGGTGGTGGTGGTGATGATGCTATCATCTTATCAAGCTTTCCATGTGCCAGGCACTGCTCTAGGCACTTTACATTGCATCAGCTCATATATTTCTCTCAAGAACCCTACAAGTTAATCTTATAGATGATGAGGCCAAGGCAGGAAATTAAATAACTTGCCCAAGATTATAGAGCTGGTGAGTCGCTGAGATAAGAAAGGAACCCAGGCTGACTACATCATCTTGCTGATAAGCACTAAACTCTTTAAACCATCATGGTCTTGTCCCTCTGGGGCTTATGGCCTAGTGGGGGAGATAGACAATAAATAAACAAACAAATCAAATGATTCCAAATTGAATTAATTCTCATTACGAAAAAAATGGGGCTGTGCCGGAGACCTGTGGCAAGGCAAGGGCCATTCTTAATATAGGGATCATCATGGGATCTTCCAAAGGAGGTGCCTTTAAACTAAGATCTGAGGGATGAAAGGAAACCAGCCACGGACAAGAGTTTTCCAAGTGGGGGGTCAGCAGAGGTGAAGGCCTTGAGGGGAGGTTAACGTGCTACAAGGACAAAAAGAAAGATCTATTTTTCTGGTGGGCATTTTGGGGTGAAATTACTAATAAGTGCACAGAAAGATAAGCAAAGAGGGGGAAAAGGCAATTTTAAACTCTAGGTCTGATGTAAGTTGCCCAGAAAAAGAAATATAATTATGACCTAATATATGACTCAGGTGTGGATAATGTTTACATCATCACTACAATATAAAACCCTGAGTATTGATTCTTGTGATGAATATTTCTTGAAAACTTACTGTATGCTAAGCTCTGCTCTAAATGCTGGGAAGAGACAGTGAGCCAAGCAGACAAACATTGAGTTCTTGCAGACCACGGTTTCTCAACCTTGGCACTATTTGGGGCTGGATTGTTCTTTGCTGTGAGGTTTCCTGTGCATTGTAGGGTGTTTAGCAGCACCCCTGGCCTCCACCCACTAGACACCAGGAGTAACCCCCTTCCATTGTAACAACCAAACACATCCCCAGACATTGCCAAATGTCCTCTGGCTGGGGATGGGGGGTGAAACCACCCCCAGGTGAGAACCACTGCTGTAGATAATAGTAGCTCAGTTGTTCAGTGAGGGCTTCCCATGTGCCAGGAGCGGTTCTCAGGGTTTTGAATGGGATCCCATTTTATTTCCCACAATCGCTCTGTGAAGTAGGAACCCTTATTGTCTTATTGTGGCAAATGTAGAACCAGAGGCACAGGTAGGTTAAATAGCTTTCTCATTTCACAGTCAGCTAGTGTGTGTGGGGGGGCTGGGATTTGAACCCATGTGGTCCTGCTTTGGCCACTCCCTACTGCCTCACCTTTGTGTGCGTGAGGACTAGCGGTGGGAAGGTTGCGTTTATGCTCTCTACAGCAGGGTGAACAACATGGGTCATTCCTCATTTTTCAAATCTTCCTTAGGGGGACGTTGGTTGATAAGACCCAAAACTGAAAAATCAAGTCAGAACACTAGCAGCATGTTATTTGGGAATACAGAAGTAAATCCCCAAATGATCCTCAAAGGGACAGAGGTACGGCTTCTGGAGAGGGGACAGTGGGAAAGAGGAGGGTGACAATGAGGTTTTTCCTAACCAGCTTAGCAGAATTATTTGACCAGGTCCATGAGGAATTTGATAAGGTAAACACTAAAAGAACAGTGCAGGCTTGAAGAGGAGGCAGCCACTATGTGTGCAGACACCTGTTTTGAGAAGTGAGGGGAGAAAGGAGTGAGGGGAATTGGGCAGCAGTAACTGGAGAGGGACTTTGGCTCAAGGGAGGATTGATTTTGGAGGAGTGATTGTTGATTGGAATGTTCCAGAAGAGGGTGAGATGGATGCTGGAGGACACAGGGGACCCTGGGGGGAGCCCATACTGAGCAGCAGAGGTAGTGGCCTTGCAGGGATACTTTCTCATCTTGAAGGGAAGGAAGAAGATGGGGCTGCAGCGGTGGGATTACAAATGTGCACATGGAGGAATTAGACGCACAGAGAGGTGGTGTAACTTGCCAAAGGCGCCACAGCTCCTAAGTGGTGAAATCAGGTTTGCAGCTATGAACCACTGTCTTCTTCCCCCTGCTCCCGAGCTACCCTTGGGTCTCTCCCAACCCCAAGTACCCATGGATTCCAAAACAGAGAGTTGGGAATAGATGATCCCTACTGTCCTTCGGGTTAGAATATTCTATGATGAAATATAAAGGGTTGCTAAAAATAGAAATTTCCAGGGGCCATTAGACCAGAAAATCCAGTCTCAGCCTGTGATGGATTTGCAGCATGTAAACATTTAACTAAGCACATTTAATTCTACTGCTGACCAGCGAGAACAAGAAATGATTTAAGCAGCTCAGTGCAATTGCACCCACATTTGGCTTCGAGAGCTTCTGCTGTCTCCACTGGCTGGAGCTGAGATGTGGATGTGCAGGCAGCTCTCCTGCTCGGTGGCCTCCGCGTATCATGGTGCACCCGTGTGTGCATCGGGGCTGTACTAAAGATGGTATTTGCCCTACAGCATAGCTACCCTAAATGCAAAATAACTGTTTCATCTGCTTCTCAGTGGAAGAAACAGTAATCCACTGCAACACCGAAGAAAAAAACTGGCCGTGATGGACCTACAAAGAGAGGGAGTGTGTTTCCCTTGGGGCCCTCCTCAGGACTTGCCCAAGCCATTTTGGACTCTGCAAGAATGTCCTTTTGCCCTGGTTTTCAGAATACTGCTGCTCTCAGAAAATTCCACTCCACTGTTCAAATCCCTCTTTCTCCTTTCTGTGCCACCCCTAACCCCTAACTGGGTCTCTGCTGACTGCCTCCTTGGGGTTGCCAAGCATGAGCCAAGCCTCCTACCTGACACGGCTGGGCCTTGAGCCACAGCTCTGGGCTGTCTGATGTACCTGGCCCAGAAGATTCCCTCAAAGGGACAGAGAGTAGCCTCTCGAGGCAAAATTCCCTTTTCCAGGCCATACACTGGGGATTCCATTTGTTAGCAAAAGCACTAGCAGCCTCTGCCCCCTTTTGAACTTGACCTCTCTGTATCTTTGGCAATTTATAAACCATAGGTGCTCGATAGATGTTTGTTGCCAGCCAAAATGGTGGGGTTAAGGGAAAACAAATGTACTGGGATAGGGTAAAAGAAAACTATCCTTCCAACTGCTAATTCTGGAGGAGACAATCACATAGCTCCCAAGGATGCAAAGCTTTTGCTTGTCCTGTAACCCTGGTGCCTGGAAGAGTGACTGTGCATAGCAGGTGCTCAATAGACAGTTATTGACTGAGTGAGCCCAGCTTAACCCTTTGGTTTTATGGATGGGGAAACCAAGACTCAGGGCTCCTAGGCCGGGCCTCCGAGGGAAGGGGTTCTGCCTTTTCAGTCCTTTTCCTGGTGGTTGAAAACAAGGCCTGACTCACAGTGGCAGCTCAATAAGTATTTGTGAGGTGACAGAATAAATACACATTAGGGCCTCTGGATGCAAAGAAGAAAGCCAGGTCTGGGGCCTTCAGGAGCACAGACAGGGAAGACTGGAGAGTCAGGAGGGGGCATCTCAGCCAGATCTGGGTGGCCACAGGCTCAGGGACAAATTCAGGGCTGGACTTGTTGGGGGACGAGGGCAGGGACTAAGATTTGGGTCACAGTCTTCACCCATAAAACGATGCTTCCCTGGCCCTGTGATTCTCAAACCTGGATGCACATTGGAATCAGCTGCAGAGCTCCGTAAAGGCCCCCATGAGAGTCTGGGTTAATTGGTCTGGGGTGGGGCTCTGGCATCCACCTGGTACAAGAACGTTCTACAGGGGATTCTAAGGTGCTGCCAGGGTTGAGAACCGCAGCTTCCTTTGGCCCGACAAGCACACACAAAGCAAGGCAGCAGAGAAGGAGAGCGCTAAGGTTAGTTGAAAATGGTGCTTGGCACCAGTTCTAGGAACTGGGAGAAGAAGGGGTCAGAATCTGCCCTTCTGGCCAGGGCTGATGGAGTGGAACAGAAAGCCAGGGCTGATGGAGTGGAACAAAAAGCCAGGGCCTCAAGGGTACTTGTGCTCAGGACTGGGAAGGGGAAGAGGAAAGGGGAGGAGCCGAGGCCTTCAAAAGGGGGTGGGCAAGATGGATGAGATTGGATGCCAGCAAGAATGCTAGTGAAGAGCCAGGCAACATGGAAGTGGCATGGAATAAAAATCCAGGGAGCTGGTGGGCAGAAACAAAGGAGGCAGTTGTGGGAAGGCAGATAAATGGAGCTCAGTTGCTAGGACAGTGAGACCTGGAGGAAGGGGCGGGGGGTCGCCCAGAAGGGATGTCAGGGCGTGGCGCCATGGTACTCTTAGGAGAAGAAAGCGAGCCGCCACAGGGACCAACGCGGACACACAGCGATACCCGGGAGTCCCGAATGACCGCACACACACATACATACAGCCGCATTCTCCATGTACACAAGGGGTTCCGGCCTCCCGGGAGAGGGAGGGGGGCGCAAAGCCGAACCACAGCCCAGGCGCGGAGGCCCCTCCCCGCCGCGCCCCTACAAAGCCTTGCGCAACAGGCGGCGGCTCCTGCGGGCGCCCGGCGCGCTCGCCGCCCCAGCCCAGCCCGGCGCGCAGGCCACGGCGGGAGGAGAGAGCAGGGAAGGGGTGGGTCCCCGCCGCGGGCAGGGCTCGGGAGGGTCGGGGAGGGGCGAGGAGCGGAGGGCGGGGCCGCGGCGCCTATAAAGCCGCCCTCGGTGGGGCGTAAACAAACCTCCTCGCCTGGCTTCTCGCTCGCTTTCCGGAGCGCACGCCCATCCTCGCCGCTCGCCTTGGCCCTCGCTGCTGGGCGCCGCGTCGCCAGCTAAGCACCAGCTCCGTTCGCCTCGCGCCTTCTGCCTTAGGTAAGTCCCATGCCCTCTTCCTCCCGGGCACCACGAGGAGCTGAGAGGGGTCGCCTGTAGGGTGCTGCTAGAGCACCTGGCCCGCCCTGGATCCCGGAGCCAGCGCCCAGAGCGGGCATTGCACTGCCACGGTGGCGCGGGCGCGAGGACAGGGCTTTGGGGTGTGGATTCCCCCAGGGTGGGCATTTTGAGCAGGCGAGAGGAGTAAAGAAAAGACAGGTCCCTGTTCACCTACCCCCAGCTGGGGAAGTTAGGTCCTGGGAGGAGGGGAAGAGGTGGAGCGCCGGCGGGCCGGGAACACCTGGATCGCGCTTCCGGGGTAGCCTTGCAGAGCCACAGCTGGCGCCGCTGGCCAGGGAGCGCGCTGGAAGTGGGCGTAGAGGAGGCACGGTGTGTGTGTGTGTGTGTAAGGTTGTATCCCTGAAGTAGGGCGCCTGGGGAAGGGGAGATTGCGCGCGCTTTTGTAGACAGGGGCCTGGAGAAGGGGTGTGGGTGTGTCTGGTCCCCAGACGGAGTGGTAAAGCGTGAGCATCTGGGGACAGGGGCGGATGCAGCCCCGAATCCGGGGTGGTGTAGTGTGATACTAGTGTATGTTGGGGGAGGGTCCAGGGTGTGTCACAGCGGGTGTGACACGTGCTGGGAGCGAGTGTCGACGAGCGCCGCTGGGCAGGGTGCGACCCCCGAGGTGGCCCCGGGTTGGCGCTGTGGCGGCGCGAGGGGGCCTGGGCGAGAAGGGTCGCGCAGGCGTCTGGCTGTGCAGGCTCTGGCTGGGGTGTGCGGGTGGCGTCATTTTTGCCTCCGCCCCCCACCCCACCCCACCTCCCAACCCGCGCTTTCCTTCGCTCCACTGCTCCCCCGGCAGCTCCAGCGGGGAGAACAGCTGGAATTGCTCGGACATTCCCGGGAGATCTGCCTCGGTCTCTGATTCAGAGGAGACTCCCGGCAGGGCGTGTGGAATGGGGCCAGCTCTGGGCTTCTGGGGAAAGAGGCTGTCACCGCCTCTGACAAACTGGTAGCTGAAGCTGGGGTTTAGCGGACAGTTTCCTTCCCCAACGCCCCAGGGTCTGTTGCCCCTGCTGTTAGATGTGCCTGTGAGTCACGGGGCTGTGCCTAGTGTGTCAGGGAAGTATGAGCTGCCTGGCAACCTATCCGAGATGGAAATCTGGTTGGGGAAGGTCCCGGTTATATTGGGCCTTTGAGCAACCTTTTCCCACCATCGGCCTGGGCCCTTCTGTTTGTTGGGTTCCTTTAAGATCCTGGAAAAGGAAATTCAGCCAGTGGCCACACCGGTGAGCTTTAGCCTCTTCATGATTTCCATCAGCCATCCTTAACCTGCCCCTAAGCCACCACGAATGAACATAATATCTAAATACACACTGCCTTCTTGCTATGGAACTGCACCTTCAAAGCCAGTCCCCCAGCCCTGGCGGCTCCTAGACAGAAATTCTGAGTCTTTATTGGGTTTCATAAACATACATCGAAAGAGGTGAGAGACAGAGTGGAAACCCCAGTATCTGCCTTCTAGGAGCTCACCTGGTAGGGGAGATGTGCAGGTGACGGTGCAGGTGGCATTGTGGAGCGTGCAGTGGCTGAGCAATCACCCACCTGGAGGCGGATGGGGTGGGAGAGGTGGCCTGGAAGTGATGGGAATCTTTGGGTGTGAGGAGAGGGACCTGGGTGCCCCTGACATCTTAGCTGGGTGAGCCCTTGTCTTTGCCCCTGCAGAGAGGGTGTGGACAAGGACTTTGTCTATGTCACCATTCACCTGAGACCTGGCCCCCAGCCCGGGACCTGGTACCTAGGAGGAATGCAAATATATGCCACATGACTTGAATGGCTTCCTCCCCTTCTGCCCCACTGCCCTCTGAATGCGCAGAGGCAGTTGACTGGGTGGTAGTCTTCGGTTTGGTTTTCCAGGAAGACTTAGAGCATCTGTTAGAGCTTCCTTTCCTAATAGGAAGTTCTTCCAGAGCAGGAGGCAAAGCCAGGATCACTAACCTTTGGGTGGATCATTCGAAATGGAATAAAAGACTCACCCATGGACGGGGTCCGGCCTTTTCTCATTTTACAACAGGAAACTGAGGCCCGGAGACAGGGAACATTGAATCTGGGGCATGGCTGCAGCTGGAACTCTGCTCTACGGAGCCCCCTCTCCAGGGGTCTCCTGGGTGGATCTAAGGTGGTTTCAGGTCTTGTTTTCTTCCTGTCTGCGGTTGGAGGAGCAAAAATTTGTTAGATCTTCATGAAGTTTATGGTGAGGAAACTTTGGAAGCAGAGTATGGGTGGGTTTTTTTGTTGTTGTTTTGTTCTTTTGTTTTTGGTGAAAACCAGGTGCTCTTGAAAGACTGGCAAAACCAGCCAAGTGAGAAAGGGATTGAGGGCAGCAGCCTGCCTGGGTGGCCATGGCTGGCTTCTGGCTGTGCTCTCCAGATGGACGGCAGAGCTGATTGACACCTGTGAGCTGGAGTTCACCTCCGTCACCTGGGCAAGGACCTGGGAAGAAGGATGGCATTGTGTGTTCTGAATGGCCTGAAGCTACAGTTTTTCCTTGAGCCCCAACTTCAGAGAATCCCAGCCAAGGCGTGACTCAAAAGCCCAGGGGCCCTGTGCCCCAGGGAGGAAGCCAGGATGATAACTCAGCATCTCAGATTCCAGCAGGGAGGAGAAGCCTTCGGGGACAGGGAGCTGGGCCCAACTCACGCTTGCCAGGAGGGCAGAGGGAGGACAGCTGGCTCTCCATCACGGCCCCTTCAATCCTCAAGAACTCTGCCTCGGCCTTGTTGGCTCTGTTGAATGAATGAATGAGGACCCTGAGCCAGGGCCACTTAAGGGACTTGCTTGGAGCCATGACAACATGCTGGGGAGACAAGAGACATCAGGCTCATCTGGAAAGTGCAGAGAGACCGTCCAGAGCTCTGTGCCTCAGTTTCCTTGTCTGTAAAATGAAAATGGTAAACACAATCTCATTGGGATGTGTAAATATTAAACAAGTTACTCCACGTAAAGAACTGAGAATAGTACCTGGCACATGGGAGGCACCACATAAGTGTTGGTGAAAATAATACCCACAAAAAAACATCTTAAGGGATCTCCTTGGGAACCGGCGTCAGGAGCCCTGTAACCTAACCGCACCCAGGCCAGTGAAAGTACCTGCATCGCTGGACCCCTGGTTTGCTTCCTGAGGTCCTTTCAGAAAGCTAAGCTGTAGCAATAGTATCCAGCATGTTACCAAATCTAGCAGATTGCGTAGAAATGTCAATGAGAACCTTGTCTGAAATGCAGATTTCCAGGTCCAATCTCCCCAGATTCTGATTTGGTAGACCTGGGCTGGGCCAGGAATCTGCATTGTTTAAAAGCTCCCCACACATCATTTTGGCCCAGAATGATGAAAGAGGGGAGAAAGGAAGGGGGCAACCACCCAGCACATACCTTCTTGGTCCCCACTGTGGTCCCAGGGTCTGGCGATACGTGGATGCCTTGTAGTTTCTGGGCATCGCCTCATTCAAATGAGATAAGAAACAGTCTTCCCACTTTGCAGGTCAGAAAACTGAGGCTCTGGAAGTTAACTTGCTTGTCCAGAATCAAGCAAGTGGGGTCCTGGTTGAGGGGAGCCACCCAGGACCTTTCCAGCATTGCCTGTCGAGGCAGCCCAGACTCTTCTGAATCCTTCTGTAGAAGACAGCCTTGGTTTCCTGGATTCGCTTGAGGTTGCCGTTCCTGTCTCCCACCTGGGCAGTTCTGGTCCAAGGTCTTTCTCTTTAAGTTCAGAGACAGAGAATTTGGGCTCTGGGAAGATGATGGGGAGGCTGGTTTGACACAGCAGCATAGGAATAAAATCCGGTTTCATAGACAAGTTTCTCTTTGACCCACGGTCTGTGACCTTTCCAGTCTAACATTTACCGAGGACCTGCCCACCCCCTGTGGACTTGGCCTCTAGGCTTTTTCCATCCAGTCGGGATATTCCTCCAACTGAGCCAGTAGGAAGTTGGGCTGAGTAACAATCTGTGGAACTTGAATGTTCTGCTCCTGAGTTTGTATTTCCTTTTATAAGTCCCCTCTCTGTACAAGTGCACATTTCAAACCCATAGAAAAACTCTGCTTGGAGGGAGGTGGGGCAGGGGCCAGACCTCCATCCCACTGACCCATCTGCCTGACTCTACCCCTTTGACTTCTGAAAAGGTTTGGAGCATCCCTTTCCAGAGATGCCTTTAGAGGGATTCTTAAGAGAGGTAGTTCTGAGAACTCTCTTAGCTGGGACATCCTCACACCCTCTCCCCTTTCCTTTTTGATCATTGAGCCCTCCTTTCTCCAGAGAGCCCTGCCTGGCTTTCCCCTCCTGACTGGGGGGCTGACTGCCCTCTCTGGACCCCCCTTGGATGACTCTGGCTGCATTGTCTCCCTACTTACCCTGTTACCCCATTAGATCCGAGGGCCTGGCATTTAGTAGATGCTTAAGCAATGTCTGTCAAAAAGAAACCTCCTTTTACTAAGGAAAAAACTTGGGCTGTCATGTGCAGGAGAGATTGGAGGGCCATCCCAGAGGGTGGAAGCTGCAAGACTGTTTCGGGGAAGGACCCTGTTAGCGTGGCAAGCATCCGACCCTGGGGACAAAGGGCTTTGTTTGAAGAAGCTGTTTCCATGTCCTGTAGTAACACTGGCTCTGTTTGTATGATTTCAACAAATTGTCTCACAGACCATCCAGTGCAGCTCATGCTTGTCCCGCAGGTTCACAGAACACTCCTCCAACACGACGCGTGGCCTCCTAGCTTGTCCCTTCGGACAACTTTCTCTCTGCCAAAAAAATCACCCGAGCTGCCAAACGTCACTGTGAATCGACAGGAAGGTCCCGGGCCGTGGTGAGAGAAGGGGTGGGAGATGACGGGATTCCTGACACCTCCCTCTTCCTGCAATTCTTTCCCAGACACTCGTTGACCCCTCTCCCGGGTTCTGCGTTCAAGTCGGACGCAGTGGGGCGGGTGACCGCGCCAGCCCGTGCCCACTGAGGGCAGCTTTGGTGCATCCAAGAGCGGGGCTAGGGTTTACCTTCCCCGTGGCTGTTTCCTTTTCCTTCTTTTACTATCAAACACTTTGCTGAATGCTTATTGGTCCCAGCACTGAGCAAGGCTCTGGGACCCTCACGGAATTCCGAGTCTGGTTGTCTTGTTGGTGTGGAGTGTGTGTGGTTTTACTGACGTCAGTAACTCCCCTAACTGGGGGACTTATTTGAAGGCCTGGTGAGTCCACTCATGCTGTTTGCTAGACTGATTACATAAGAAAACATTTAGAATTCAGGCTGCCAACTTCCTCACCCTCTCCAGAGCCAGGAGTCCCAAGAGGCTCCCCAAACATCAAGAGAATCCATGAACTGCCTTGTAGCTTGATTTCAAAATCTCTTTGGTGAAGAAACATAAAAAAGAATGCAGCCTCTGTAAGGCCGGGGTCTCCAAGGTGTCTCCCGTGCATGCAGCAAGGAGACTGTTCTCCAGAAACTTCAGGAGGTCGCTGCATTGAGGAAGATGCTATGCCGAACGGCTGCGACACACAGTGATTTCCTCCCCCTTTTAAAATTCTGTTTTATAAAGGGCCCACTGTTCTGGAAAGAACACTGGCTTTCATGTGGCTTTGAAATCTGGCGTGGTCTGGAGGGGACAAAATCTGGGCCAGTTGCTGACAAAAACAATTGATGCTCTCCTTGGCAACAGGCTGGTTCTGGTCCCCCTTCTTTCTCTCCTTCACTAAAGGACTGCAGGGGGCTGTTGTCAGCCCACCCTGAGCTCGCACACCTGTACCCACATCCAAGGACCAAGCTGCACCTCTTTCTCTCTTGCAGAGAGGGCTCTGGCGTGGCCTTGGGGAAGTCATGTTGTTTTTGAGCCTCAGTTGCCTGTGTGTAAACTAGAGGTGACGAGTCCCACCCTCTCCCAGGGACCTCCTCAAAGAGACAGTGAAACACGCAGGGATCACTTTTTCAAAGTATTGAATTTGTTGTACTAGGGGGAGAGCTAAAAGCAGAGGCCCCTCTGGCTGCTGTGAAGGGAGAATAGAAGAGTCTAAGATGTGGGCTTTGCCAGAACACCTGAGCCTACCTCAGGGGCTCAGTGTAGACTGTGCGAGGTACGGGGTGTGGGGTGAGGCAGAAGTCCCTGGCTGACCCCACAGACACAAAGCCTCATTTTCCCATGGATCCATCCTTAGCACATCCTACCTGGACAAAGGGTGGAGGTGAGGCAGGTGTATATGTTCAGAGAAAAGTGATAGCATTGCCACCTTTCCTCTTAAAACTGATTTAAACCATTTCAGCTTGATGCTTGTTGATGTGGGGCACATTTCGTACCCTCACAGTGCCTCAGTTTCCCCTTCTGTCAAGTGGTGAGCATGGTGGTGCCTCCATCCTGAGATTGCTGTGAATCTCCAGCCCAGGAAGCAGTGAGAAAGCACCATGGAAATTCCTGTCACCCTTGTGGTGGTGTGTCGATGCAGGGATTCCTCGTGACTTACCTGGGGCAGGTGGGTCCAGGAGCTCCCACACCACATCATGGATGTTCCTCTGCTGGGTGTCTCCTCTCTTCCACCCCTGGGAGGTCCTGCAGCCCAGGAGAGCTTGTTCAGGAGGTTCTGCAGGGCCAGGGGCCTTGGCCAGGCCATGGGGCTAATCCAGGCCGAGCTGAGCCCAACAGGGCCCCAGGGGTCTCCTGTGTATGCAGGCCTTTCATTGTGAAGCACTTTTCTGCCTGAGTCCCCACCTGCCCCAAGTTTGTTATGGACCATGTGATGTCAGAACACACACGACTGTGCCTATTTTACACACAGGGAAACTGAGGACCAGGGAGGGAAATGAGTTGATCGAATTTCATAGCAAGAACGTGGCAGTGCTCCCACATGCTGGACTCCAAAGCCAGTGCTCCTTGCTGCTCCACCTAGGCCCAGGCTTTTCGAGAATTGTAGGCTCTGTGTGTGTCCCCATCCCCCACCCCCACCTCATGACTGGTTAACGAGTCTCAGGTGGTCCTGGGGTTGCCTGAGGTGCCTCTGCCCACTGCCTTCCCAGTCCCCGGGGTCAGGGTCTTTCCTTCTCTGGTAAATCCCAGGCTTGGCTTCCACTGGACCCGTGAGTTCCAGCTAATCGCTGACTGGCCTCCTGGGTGTGTTGAACCTGAAAGGTATTTGCCCTGCGGCTCTTGTGCCTCTGTCACTCATTGACTGAGGTTGCTAAGGGAGAGGGGTCCCCAGTGGGGCCCTGGGTGTGACAGCTGGAAACCTGCGGAGCATTTGCTGAACACCTTCTGTGGGGACCGCTCTGGGACTAAGAGCATGTGAAGCACGACGTGTGTCCTCGCAGGTGTCCCCTTGTCTCTCAGGCCACAGGACAGGAGAGTGCGTTGACTCATTCAGCAGCTAGTTTTGCCAGATTCTATGTGCCACTGTTTAGTTGAAGCTCCTCTGCTACTCTCTGAGAGCAGGAGTTCTTGTGCCCATTTAACAGATGGACAAACTGAGCCTGGGAGTTTAGGTAACTTGTTCAGGACCACAGAGCTAATAAGTGGTGATGCCCAGGGCTGACCCTCCAGTCCTCCCCCCCCACCTCCTGACTCCCTTTCGTTTCTCTGAATTCCTCCTGGGGAGGTGGTTGGGAAAGGAAGAAGTATACATAAAACCAGTCTGGCCGCTGATGTTGTGACATGAAGCTGTTTTTGGCACTGAGCAGGATGTTAGCAGAAGGAGACCTGGCCTGGCCCGATTCCCTGGCTAGAGGGGCTTCCTTCGGTCCTTTGTGAAGAGCGAGGTAGACTTGGGGGCAGTGGGTGGGCTGGCAAGTCAGATACCTGGGTCCCCCCCCCCACTTTGCTCAACTTGGTGTCAGTCCTCTCATTTGTAAAATTCTCTTTGGCCCTTTCTGGTTCTGCTGTTCTGGGACTGGCACTTTCCACAGGGCAGTGGAGAGAGGTGGATCCAGTGTTGCACCTCAAGCCCAGGTTGCTGCTGAGCCACCTGGTGGGTGGGTGGGAGGGGACGAGTCCCTGGCTGTGAGCTCTGAGCCAGTGTCTGTCATGGGGGACACCAAGCTGGGGCAGCCAAACCAGGCCCACTCCCATGCTGACAGAGACCCCATCTCTGGTTGGAACTACATCTCTCAGTGAGCCTTAGACTCTTGGCACTGTAAGTTTGAATCCCATGGAAAACCTTTTGGAGGAGGAGTGTGACGAGAAGTAAGAGTGCCAGCTTCTGACCCAATCTCTGTCCTGCTCTCTGAGTTGATCATGTGACCTCAGGGGGGCTATTCTGTCCTCTGCTGTAAAGTGATGGTGGTGGGGGTGGTGTGTGTGTGTGTGTGGTGTGTGTGCAAGCATGCACACATGCACTAGGTTAAATAAGAATCATGTCTAAAGACATTCTCGGGATACTGGTTTCATCCCAGGAACTGCCCTAGAGCATGGGTATTAACTGGGTAATTTTTGCAATGTCTGGAGACATTTTTGGTTGCCACAACTGTGGAGGGTGCTGTTAGCAGCTAGGGAGTAGCACCCTACAATGCACAGGACGGTCCCCACCACAAAGAGTTATCTGGCTCCAAGTGTCAATAGATTGAGAACCTCTGCCCTAGAGATACAAAGGGATGGAGACACCATCAGCCCTAGAGGGAGTGATGGACAGGACAGTCATGACAGTGTGATGAGTGAGTGGGGTGCTGGGGGCCCAAGGGAGGCACCTGGACCATTAGACTGTGGGCTCCAGGGGGGGGGGGGGCGGAGGTCCTCGTGAACATGGCTATTGGTGTTGCTTTTGTACTTGGCTCAGTGTTGGGGACATAAGAGCCCAGTACGAAAGAAACCTCCAAATCAACCACTGGAATCTGTTTCCTGGAGCTCAGGGGCTCTTCACGGGCAGCTCTCAAGGCCACAGGCTGGAGGTAGGTTGCAGGGAGGGGCATTCAAGGGGCTGATGGGGTAGAAGCAGGAAACAGACCCTTTGCTCCTACTTCAAGCATGTCAGCTTTTTGTATGTATATATTTAAATATGTTTTTATTTATTGCACGCTGTAAGATTTCCCTTGGACAAACAGTTTCTGGGAAAAAAAGATTGAAAATTCTCTGCTTGAGGTGACAGGGACAGGATAAGGGTGGCCCTCGATTGTTCCACGCTGGCCGAATTGGGATGAGGTCACGCAGCTCCCTCCTGCCCTTCACAGGCTGACCAGCTGCTGGACCTTGCTCAGACCACACCGGAGCTGGGGAGGGGCGGCTTCCTGATGTTAAGCCCAGGCTGGCCCTGCTCTGTCGGCCGAGGCTTGTGCAGTGCATGCTGTAGAGAGAGCAAACCTCCTGGCCGCCCTGTTTCCCCATCAGGATATTTAAACATTGACCAACCCACAGGCTGCCCCAGGGCTGCACCCCCCACCCCCAAGCATGCACACTCACACAGGGACACAGGGATGCCAAGTGCAGAGGCCTTGCAGACCGCAGAGTCCAGGGGCATTTCCCAGATGCTTCCTGGTATAGACCAGGGTTTCTCAGCCTCAGTGTTATTGATCTTTCCGCTGAATAATTCCGTTGTGGAGCACTACCCTGCCCACTGTAGGATGTTTAGCAGCGTCCCTGCCCCAGATGTCAGTAGTGTCCTCCCCCGGGTCATGACAATCAGAAATGTCTCCTGGGAGACCAAATCACCCCAGTTTAGGTAAACACTGTAATGGTCCTGTGGCCCCTCAGGGGGCAGGGCTAAAAGAGGCCTCCTCCAGCTCCGAAAAGCCACGATTCCCAACTACTCCATATTTACAGAGGACTAACCGTTTTACAACCCACCGCCTCACGTGGTCTGGGAAGCTAAATTGTAGGCAAGGAAAAGAGAATGTAGATTAAGCGATTTCACCAGGAGCATCAAAGATTTCAGTTCATTGTTTAGGAAGCCAATTAAGGCTGAAATTGTCTTTTTTTTCTGTTCTGAGGAAAGACGAGCAAGCTGCTGGGGACAGCAGTTATATGCTAATGGAATCATGGTGTCTGGAAGCAAAAGAGCATTGACCATCCTGGATTGAACTACAGCAAGCCTTTGAGTCTTCATAGATCTGGAATTATTTTTAGGGCATGATTTCGCTCTTGTGGTTTACTGAGAATTGAAAAGCAAATCTAAATAAAAGCACTGTTTATTAAGCTACATAAAACCTGTTCATCTATTAGGAAGGGAGCTGTGGCCCAATGTTGCATCTGATAGAATGCTGGGAGGCAGAGGTAGAGATGTCCGCATGACAGGAAACCTTCCTGCCATCAGGGGTTGACAGGTGGGATGGAAGGTGACCTGCTGAGGGTCACGGTGCGGCAGGGGCAGACCCCGCCTTCCACCTGGTCCTTTGCTGCACCGAGTGTGTTAAGGGGACCCTGAGAAATGTGATGTCCTTTCACTCCCAGCATGAAGGGTGGCATTGCCAGGGCCCTGGGTTTCTGGAAGGCTCCCGGGCTGTGTAGGCGAGGTGTCCCACGGCCAGGGTCTCGGGACCACAAACATGCTGACTTAGCGAGACCTACAGCCCTCCGCTCTTCATGCCTCCTGCCTCCAAGCTGGCCGCTGCCCAGGAATGCTCACAAATATAAAATGGACTTTGTTTTAAGAATGTTCCAGAGCAGAGGCTCCAAAGTCTGCATAAAGGCATTCTTGTGGGGCTCATTATCTGTCCACAGGGGGATATCACGCTGGGCCCCGGAGCGGAGCAGCTGGCTGCGAGTGGTATCTGCCGATGCAGGGCCACAGGTTGGCATGGGGGGATCTTTTGTCAGGCAGGGGACTGGGGGCAAGCTCACATCTAAGAGGCATTTCACAAGGTTCTGCTGAGCTCAGGGAGCCGGGTCGTTAGCAGAGAGCTGGGCTGGGGTTTCAGAGGTTTGTTCTCCCTCTCCTTGGCCTTTACACCCTTGGAGCATCGGGCAGCTCAGGACTGTCCAGTTCCCACTCTGGAAGATGGCCACATGAGGGCCTTGGCCAGGCTGCTTCTCGTTGAGTTTTCCAATTCAGAAACTCTGCTACTGTGACAGGGGGAAGGGGACCGTGGGACATCCTGGGCTGCTCCCTTGCCACATAGTCCTCCCCTCCCGGGCTCTCTTCTGCCCATACCCCCAGCACTGACCCTCATTCTGGGTCCTTTGGGCCTCACCCCAGGTGTTGGTGGGCATTTAATTTTTTTCAATCTGACTGTTGATCCAGAAGAGTGTCTGTACTTCTAGCTCCCAGGTGAAGCTCTCAGAAGCATCCTCGGTGGCTGCCATGGCCCTGCCCAGGAGCCCCTGCCTCCAGGGAGTGGCAGATGGCGGCCTGAGCACCGCTCCCGTCTGGCTGTCCAGCCCTCTCGGCCCCTCGTCCTTCTGCACATGCCTTGTGATAGAGCCAGGGGTGACCCTTGGGTTCCCCTTTCCATTTCCCACCTCCCTGCTTCGGCTCTTGAAGTCTTCTTGCCTTGAAGTTCCTTTTCTTTTCAAAGTTCCCCTGAGCCTTCAAAGCCCGACAAACCCCTTGGTCTGAGGTTTTCCTGCCTCCTACCTTTCTTCCCCCTCAGCATGTAGCAGGGAGCATTGCACAGAGGTGCATGGGGATGAGCGCCTGTTAGGGTCAGTTGCAGGAAGCGGTAAGACCACAATGCAATGCTGGGTACGACCGGCCTCCTCCCCTGTAATGCATTGCGTGTGTGGTACGAGCTGCTAAGGCGGAGTCGAGGCCCACTGGTTTTGCTGGTCTTATTCCTGGGCCTCAGATTTGCTTCCTTTGGGAAACTTATCCCAGCAGGAATGCTGACCTCTGACTTTGTGTCCTCCCAGGCAGGTGACAGCAGGGACATGTCTCGGGAACTGCAGGATGTGGACCTTGCCGAGGTGAAGCCTTTGGTGGAGAAAGGGGAGGTGAGTGGAAGTAGTTGTGGCTACCCCCTCCCCATCACACACGTGCATGCACACACATACCTAAACACGCACACATTTGTGTGCACTCATACACATACCACCTCCTTGTTTCCAGCGGGCCTCCTCAGCCAGAAACACAAAGGGGTTAGAGATTCAAGTGAGCCAGGCCCCTCACCTACACTAAAGTGCTCTCATTTGTAGAGTGAGGGCATTAAACCAGGACATACAGCATGGAGTCCAGTCGCCTATAGGGCCTCCCCACTCCATAACTTAGTGGTTAAGACTACAGACTCTGGGGCCAGACTGCCTGGGTTCAGATCCTGGCTGTGACACTTTGCAGTGTCCACTGGCAAATAATTCAGCCTCTCCATGTTCCAGTTCCCCACCTGGAAAATGGTGCCTGAGGACTTCATAAGGCTTGGTGGAGGGAGTCAATTCACAGGGGGCAGGCAGAGCACTGCCTGGCTGGGGGAGGCATGCATTACACCTGAGGAACTGCTTTGTTATTGATATGATTATCTTTTTGGTGAAACCTCTCATGTCATCGAAAGCCCCTGCCCTAGAGGCTGAGCTGCAGGATCCTTCCCGAGCTGCTTGTTCTGACATGAACAAGACTTTACATCTGCACACAGGTCATTGCATTTTGAAAGCATGTTCCCATCCCATTTCACATTGGGCTGTATAACTGCCTGTGATGGCACATCTCTTTAAAAATGTAGAGCTGTATAACTGCCTGTGATGGTACATCTCTTTAAAAATGTAGAAGCTGAGGCTCCAAATTGAAGTTACTCACTCTAAGGCCAACTAAATGACTTAAAAAAAAATGGCATGCATAGACCACGAGCTACATGCTGGCTCTGGGCCAATCATATTTCGTGGTTTATGTCTTGCTAGTCCGTGATGGGACTGCGTGGTTGGGGTTGGTGCTGAGTTCTGTGATTATCTGTGTTATACAGAAGAAGGAGCTGAGTCTTAGGGAGGTTAATTTGTCCTCTGTCACCCACTCGCAAAATGCGGGACCTGGATTCAACCCCGGGCTCGCTGACTTGGGTGAACAGACTTTTTATAAAAACATAAGCGAAATTCACATAATGTAAAATCAACCAGGTCCAGATGCACAAGAGGTGGCCCTCAGGTCACCGTCACCCCTACCCGGCTCCAAGACAGGAGACCCCATACTGGCCACTGCCAATCTGCCCTCTGTCTTCATGGATTTACTCATGCCGGCCACGCCACATACGTGGAATCACACAACATGTGACCGTGTGTCCCAGGCTTCTCTCACTTAGCATAATGTTTTCGGGGTCGTGCACCCTGTGGCCCGTGTCAGAACTTTGCTCCTTTTAATGGCTGATTACTATTCCATCGAATGGCTACACCGCACTGTGTTTATCCATCATACGGTGGGTGGATCTTTCATTGAACTCCTTGTGTCTCTGCATGTGGTGGCTGCTGTTTTAGGTCCTTATTTCGTGGAGTTTTCATTACAAATGTGTGAGATGCTATCTGAATCCCCATTTCACAGATATAGAAACCAAGTCTCAGATAGGTAGAGAATCGCCCAAGTTTGTCAGATCTGAGTCCCACTGGGATTCTTAGACCATTTTGTTTCTCTAAGAGATAAAGTCCAGGTGGCAGCCTAGTCTGTCTCTAAGTGGATATTTCCCTTTCCTTTCAAGGATTAGATGGAAGTAAATTCCTTCCAGTTGCTTAGGTTGACTTAGCAAAATTTTTCTATAAACCTACAATGGTTGTAGGTTTATAGAAAAATTATGGAGAAAGTACAAAATCCCCATATACCCTCTCCTCACATACCCAGATTTCCCTATTTTAACACTTTGCATTGTATACAATTGGTGAAGCAATAGTATTATGATTATATTATTAACCAGTCGATAGTTTCCATTAGGGTTCACTCTTTGTGTTGTACGGCTCTTTTTGTAAATTTTTATTGTGGTGACATGTATGCAGCCTACAACTTCCCATTTTAACCACTCTGCAGGGTACAATTCCATGGCGTTAATTATACTCACAGGGTTGTGCTATCATCAGCATCATCCACCACTGGCAAAGTTTTTCTAATTAGCTTGCTGTCGGGAAGTTCTTCCTGATGTCTTCCCTCAGTCCCAACCCTCACTGCACCGTTGTTTACATTTTGAAGGTTGAAGTTGTACAGAACTGCTTTCCCTACTCCCAGCCTCCAACACACACACACACATACACACGCACGCACGCAGAAGAGCGGTCAGCACCTTTGCCTCCACTTGAATTTGCCAAACTCCCTCCATTCTTAACCACAGCCCAGGGGCTGTGAGGCTGTTTTGGTCCTCAGCAGCAGAGCATCTTTCATGTCTGGTCTCCCAGCCCCCTTCCCCTTGCCACACCTCTTGCATTTTGTTCTGCTGGTTTCCTGGTGGGAGGTGGTGGGTCTGGCTGGAGCTCAGTTTTTCTAAATGTGTCTGAACCCCACCTCTGGACCGGGAGGGAAACATGCCAGCAACATCTTGTGGAAATCCTGGTTGAGCACGGCTCCCAGCTCCTCTTCTGGGCCACACTTTCACCCACTCCACAAGGGATAAGGACCCTTTTCCTTATCTCCCAGGCCCTGTCCTGTCACTACTAGCCCTGGTGAAAGATGGGCTTTGGGAAATCCAGAATTGTTGGACTGAGGGAAATGCATAGAGGTCTCCACTCTTCTCTTCCACCCATGCGCAGGAACAGGGAGGGAGAAGGAAAGCAGGCCTTGCATGGTTTCCAGAGACATACCTGGGTCTGAATTCCTGAATAGCAGGGTGACACAGAAAGTCACTGAGCTCTGAGGCTATGGGAAAATCAGAATAACAATACCCATTTCCCAGGAATATCAAATGAACTAAAGGGAATGTATTTAGAGTGATAGGAGGCCTGGAGAAGGCATTCAAATGATTGCAGATGTAATCACCGTGATTGCTATGATTGTATACCTAATAGGCCCTGTCTCTGCTTGAATACATTTAATGATGGAGAGCTCACTCTTTCAAAAGGAATCTTACTTCATGATTGGAGAGCAGAGGCCCTCATGTGTCACTAGCTGGGTGACCCTGAGCATGTCTTTGGGCTATATTGTCCTCATCTATAAAATAAGAATTATACCTGCTCCCTATAGTTACAGTAAATTCAGGCAGATGAATGATTATATTTTTGTGGGCTAAGTGTTTGAATAAAGACTGGAGGAGGGACTGGGGGCCGGAGTTGTTGCAGTGAGTTGCGTGGTGATACCTGTGGGAAGAGGCCCAGCCTAGCTGAGCTGGGTGGGAATCCGCAAGTGAAGAAGGGAGGGGCTGCAGAAACCTGAGGCTGGCTGCAGCCCTGTCCCCTTGAGCACCTGCAAAGAGTTCAAGGTCTTCTGAACATTGAGAGAGAATGACTACACCAAGAAGGAAGTACACACAGAGGGTCAAAAGCTGGGTCAGGTGAGGTGTGCAAGGGGGCCCAAATCCATGGAATCTTGTGAGTATTTCATGAGGATTAGATTTCAATCCAGGTGATGAGCAGCCATGGAAAAAATTTAAGAAGGACAGGGATATTGTCAGGTTTGAATTTTAAAATGTAGCACATGGATTGGAGACAGGGAGACTAGTTAATAGGCAAGTACATTCCTATACCACCCAAGCTTGTGGCCACCTTGGACCTTCAGGCTTTTTTTCACTATAGTCAGAAAGGAATCCAGCTAAGGCGTTTAGTTTTCTGTTGGACTGTTATCCTTTGAGGTGAAAAGGAAATTCTCTCTTTGTAAGGAATTAGGCAGGCCCCACAGGGGTGGGAGAATGGATCTACTTCAGGGCTTGGAGAAGCCCCATGTGTTCTGGCATAGTTCCTCAACCTGAGAAAACTGACAAAACTGACCGTCTCTCTTATCTGTCCACAGACCATCACTGGACTCCTTCAAGAGTTTGATGTTCAGGCAAGTAAAAGATGTGTTATCCCCCTTCCCTTTCCATGAGCCATCATCTCTCTTTCCGTCTTCTTTCCACTGATTTGAAGTAGATCAGTGTTCAAACATGCAGGGGTGGGGGAGGGGGGAAAAGGAAGCCGTCCCAGCCAGTTTCTGTTCTGTTGCTCCCCGTGAAAGCAGGGCAGAGAAGCAGCGCCCTTGGGCCCTAAGAAGCTAAGGAGCGGGGCTGGGCTGAGGGTGTGTGCTGGGCTGGGGAATGGCGAGGCGGGATGGGCCTTGGACCCAGGGGTGGGAGGGGGCTGTAGCTGGAGGCTTGGTGTTCTTGGCAGCTGTGTGGGAAAGTGAAACCAAGCTTCTCTACAGTTTACTGGCTCCGGCCTCAAGTGTGTCCTTCCCTGCTCAGGAGTGGCGGGAGGGTGAGGGGCTGCATCTGGAGCTTTGTCTAAGAGAAGCTCACAGCAGGGGAACAGGCTGGCCTCTCTCAGCCAAGGGGCAAGTGTGATGTCACCAGGACTGGATCGGAACCTCAGGAGCTACAAGTCCTGGACTCATTATTCCCAACTTGGGTGGGGCCCATCACGGGGCCAGGTGTTAGGACTTGCATGTGTCTTTTAAGGGGCCCAATTCAACCCATAAGAGACCAGAAACGTGCTCCCAGGTTCCAGAACCCATCCCCTGCTCCCCACTCAGCAGGGTGGTCTCAGCTGAGAGCTGGAGCAGGCACCTGGTTGGCTCAGCCCACCTCTGTGAGTAGGTAGGGGAGGGGCTCCAGGAGAGGTGGGGCGGCTCTCTGGGGTCTGAGATTGAGCTGGAAAGGGGTCTAAGGGTCACCTGAACCACTCGACTGCTCAGTTCCACATGTCCATCTCCTGTGTTTTGCTGGCTGTGACCCAGCATGTCAACCCTGGGCACCTCCTGGGCCATCCGAGCGTGGGGAGGGCCTGGAGCTGTCAGTTGTTGGCTGCGTCCACACACAGAACACAGATCTCAGTCCCCAAGGGGCATATGGCCTCGCAGGCAGCCTGGCCCTGTTCCACTTTCACATTTTACTGGGTAGGAAGGGGCACATCGGAGTGGGCAGTGGCTTCCCAAGGTCACCAGCAGGGACTGGGAGAGGTAGCACCAGGGCCAGCTTCTGACGCCGGCCTGAGAGCCTCCTGCCCTGCTGCGCCTCGGGGTCCGTTGAGTGAGCCCTTCTTGGGTGCCAGGCCGTGCCCAGGGCCTCTCCGGCAGCACCTCACTCAGTGCTCTCGGCAGTAGCAGAAGCGTAGGAGCCTTTATCCACATCGTTCTAGTGGGAAAACTGAGGCCAGAGAGGGGTCCTGGGCATTGCAGCACGTGTGTCCGCCTGGGAAGGAAGCCCGCATTCTCGGTGGTATCCTGCGCCGCGGTCTCTGCTGCGCCCACCACCGGGCAGGAGCTCGGTCCTCTCCAGCTCTGGGTCTCCGAGGATACGCAGTCCACGGGGAAGGGGAGGTACTCTGGGAAGGTGGGAGGTGAATGGATCCTATAGAAGGAGCCCGCGTTTATCAAGTCCAAGCCTCTCATTTTGCAGCTGGGGAAACCGAGGGACAGAAGGAGAGTGGGAGTTATGACTTGTGATCCGATTGGAATCACTTCCACCTTCCTGAGGACAGGGCAAGATGGCCCCTGGGGCACAGCTCTAAAATCTGCAGCCAGCTGAGGCATGCATGGCCCCAGGGATCAGCGGGTTCTGTTGACCGAGCAAAGCTTGAGCGTCGTCAGTGGCCCCGGGGGCAGGCAGGTCACTGGTGCCGGCTCATCTGCATGATGGGAGCCGCCATAACCTAGTTTCCCCAAGGAAGCCTCTGGCCGGCTTGTGTTTGTGGCTTCCTGTGTCGTGGTGATGACCAGCTGGCCTTGGTTTTGAGCCAGAAAGAGCTGCAAGCTCTGGGTTTGCCCTTTTCTGGCCATTTGATCCTGGGACAAGGCACTTCACTTCCCGTCAGCCTCAGTTTCCTCCGCTGTGAAATGGGGACAGTTGCTCCAGCCCTGTTTATGGGGCAGTGGAGAGAAGACAAGGACAGGGACGAGGTTATGACATGTCCCGTGTCAGTGCGGGGCCACTCCTCTGTGGGTTTTTAAAAACTTGGTTATTGATTCTGGAAGACCTAGAAAGCATAGTGCATCTGTTCCCTGTGAAGGTAATTCCTTGCTTTTGCATCCTGTTAATAGTTTTCAAAGCACTTTTATTCCTGTCCAAGGTCCCAGGTCATAGGTAACTGGTAGATCAGAGAACAGGAGCTCGGGCCCTTCCTACCCAGGAATGCAGATGCAGGGCTGCTCAGGGTGGAGCTGGGCTGCACCCTCTAGAGATCAGCAATGCGGAGACCTGAAGAACACCCAGGGAAGCCTTTGGGGGGGTCTGGGAGAGGCCAGTATTCACGCCCAGTCGTGAATGCTTAGAGCCGTCCTGTGAAGTTGTGCATGTTCCCTATTGCACGTTCTGCTTTTACTTTAACAAATGCCTGGCATTCTTGTAGGTGCAGAGGATATAACAGTGAGCGGGCAAAGGCCCTTGCTTTCAGGAGCTTAGATGTAGAAACAGCACTGCGGAGCGCTGGCTATACCTTAAGCATTGTGTGGGTTTTGCTCATCGAATCCTCCCAGCAATCCCTGTCCCCGTCTTACGGATGGAGAAACGGAAGCACAGAGAGGATAAGTGACTTTGCCTGAGGTCCCAGAGCTGGAAAGGGGCAAAGCTGGAGTTTGAGCTCAAGTGGTGTATTTCCAGCTTACATGTTTGAAACCACTTCTGGACCCCTAGAAAGTGTGCGTTTGTGGGGGGTTGGTGGTGATAGGGAAGGGGTCCGATGACAAATGTATAATCAGTTAAGCAAACATGACAATCCCAGATACCATAAAGGCTCTGATGATGACAGCACAGGCTGCTGAGAAGCCAAGTGAGGTGATAGGGTGCAGCTGGGTGCTGTTGCAGGTTGAGGGCGCGAGGAAGACTTTTTGAGGATGTGACATTGAGCTGAGATCTGAATGTCTAGGGAGCCCCCATGGCCTGACTGAGAAGAGCAGGTTCTTGGAGGAAGATAGAACCTGGTGGGGAAGAGGGCGTGGGGGAGAAGAGGATGGCAGGGGCCCAGGGCTGCTCTTATGGAGCCTGCTTAAGGATTTTATTTCATGAGATGTGGAAGAATTTTTAACCCAGGGAAGAGCTTGATTTAGATTACTCTTTAGACCAGGTTTTTCTGTAACGGGCCAGATAATAAATATTTTCAGCTCTGCAGGCCACCTTGCGACTACTCAACTCCCTAGAAGCAGCCACAGACCTTAAGTAAGCCAATGAGCATGACAATGTTCCAATAAAGCTTTACTTATGGACACTGAAATTTGAAGTCTGTATAATTTTTGCATGTCACAAAATCTTATCTGGATTTTTCTCCAATCTGTGAAAACTGTAAAAAAATTAATAATAATAATAATTTGCAGGACCATGCAAAATCTGGCAGTGAGCCTGATTTGGCCCACAGACCACAGTTTGGAGACTTCTGCTTTAGAATTCGCTTTGGCTGCTGAATAGAGAATGGAAGGGAGAGGGGCAAGAGTGGGCAAGGCAGACAAATTAGGAGATGGTAGCAATATCCCAGGCAAGAAATGATGGACCAGGGGGAGCTGTGTAGGAGAGACGTAGACACAGATGGAAATTGAGACTCAAGACTGTTCATTAGGACTGGGAGGGATCGGTTCTGCAGAATTTGTGATCTTTGCTTTTATACTTGTCCGTCTGAGAAGGTAGGTGTGGGAGGCACTGTCGAGAGCTGGCTTCCCCAGGGGACTCACCGACCGGCTGGTGGCACCTGTGGGGTAAAGGGGAGAGGCTGGCAGGTTTCCAGCCTTGCTCCTGGGGCATCCTCCACCCGTAAAGCCCCATGTGGGAGTCTGACCTGAGTTTGAATCTGAAGCTTTGTGATCTTGGGTAAGTCATTGGTTCTCTATGTTTGAATGGGATCCTTCCTGGCAAGGTCGTTGAAAGGTGAAATAAATTAATGAGTATAAGATACTAAGGTTTCAGCACATAGTAAGTGTGCAGTAGACATGGCTGGTTTATTAGTGTGGCCATCACTCTCACTAGTAAACTTTATAATTCAGGATTTGGCCTCTGGCTCGGATGCTGAGCCTTCCAAGGGCAAAGATGATTGATTCCCGAGAGCTGTGAATCAGATCGATCTTACCAATGAATCACAGTGTTTGAGCTGAAGCCAAGTGATGAATGACACTTTGTCAAGGTTGTCGCTGGAAGGATCTTGGTGTAACAATGACATTAATTTGGATTTGGTGCCTTCGGTCTAGTTGACTCATGATATTTATCAAGGTTACCCCCAGATTTTCCACTCTCCCAAGCTGAGCGTGTGGGGCTGCTGTAGGACGGACGGCTCTTGGAACATCGGAGCCTCTTGGGGCCCTGGTGGTTTCCTCCTCACGGTGCTGGGGACAGAGAGTGACAGGAGCCTGGTGGAGGGTGACTGTGGGGCTGACTGCCTCAGGATTCACATGGGGGCTCCACCCAAAGGGTAGTCTGCGCAGGGACTTTAGCGTCCATTGTTGGACCTTTTGCAACCTGCTCTGCTATCCCCACTTTACAGATGAGGAAACCAAGGCTTTGCTGAGGGCAGCAGGTAAGTGGGCTGCATTGAACTCTGCTGTCTGCCCCGGAACAGTCCTCACAAACAGCGCTCACTGCCAGGCTGAACCTGGACAGACAAACCAGGCCCTTTGGACTAGTCTCCAGTTCCCCTCTGCACTTCCTATGAAAAACAGAATCTGGCCAAGCACATAATCTAAACAACACTTCAGTGGACTTATGTTTAACCCACTTGAGGCAGAGCTGATGTAAGGCTCAAAGAATCATTGTGTCCTTAGGGGCACAGATGCCTCATCCATTCATTTACTTGGTTCCTTCTCTGCTCATTGGAAAAGGGTCCCTGTCTGGCCAGTTCTTTGGGGGTTGGGTCTCAGGGGGTTTGCACTGCTTTATTGTGTGTACCCAAAAGCAGCCAGTGTTCTTTCTTTGTTGTTTTTAAAATTTTTCTTAAACTCTTTATTTTGAAATGATTTCAAACTTACAGGACAGTTGGAAAAAATATTATAAAACCACTGCAGAGAACTCAAATGTATCCCCTACAGTGTTATTTCTTGCAAAATATTTGGCACTTCAGCATTTTGACTAACTCAAGCAGACCCTCCCTTCCTTTCCCAATGTGGTCAAGAATTCAAGCTCTTTTCTTCTTTTCTCTTCTTTTTGGCACGAATCAAAATGCACCCCGTTGCCTGGTGCTCAGCAGCGAGAAGCCGCTGGAGGAGTTGGCTGCTGAGCCGTTGGATGGCCTGCCTTAGGGGATGGCCCGGGTGTCAGAGCAAGGGGCATTGAGACATCTCTTGCCCTGGCTGACATCATCTTGGGGGTCATTGTTTGGGCTTGGGTGATGCCTTAGGGCAAACTGGTGGGTGCCCAGGTGTGTGAAGTTCTGCCAGCTGATCTGGCGGCCCTGCATGCCTTCCTTCCCTGGAGAGGCAATGGATCCCTTGGATCCAGGGCCGGGTGGGGCTGCCAACCCAAGGTGCTGTGGCTTGCCTGGAGGATGACCACAGTTTGATTTGGCTCTGCCATTTGGCATCAGGTCTAGGCCATTGTGTTTACAAATTTGGGGAGGGTGGGAGAATTTTGGGTTCCAGCTTATTTTCTTTGGCTGGAATTTTTGAGTGACTTGTCAAAGGCCACTGCGAGAAGGGGAGGGAGGGAGTGAGTATTTGCATGCCCACCCATTGTCGCAGGGCTTCCTGGTCCGGGTGGGTAGTGTTACCTTCCTTTGGTTAATAACAGAACTTGGAGATATTAAGGAATTTGCCAAAAGGTACTAGTGAGATTGTCCTGGAAATCTAATAATCGTGGAAGTCATAATAGCTGATGTCCCTTGAGCTCACTGGGAGTTGCGCTGAGCTCTTTTTCTGCATCATTGCATTTAATCCTCACTGCAAACTTATGGGAAGGTACTATTGCCATCCTCATTTTATCCATGAAGGTATGAGGCCCAGGGATGTGGTAAGGGATTTGCACAACATCACACAACGACGAGATAGCAAAGCCTGCCCACCTCAGCGCATATAAGTAACTCCCAATTCACAGGCCAGGTCACTTGGTTTTGCTCAAAATTGCCTCTCCTGTTGGACTAGCTGTTTTGTGCTTCCTTCCACCAGGATCTTTAGCTATTCAGATAGTTCAATTTGGTTTGGTTTCCCTGGGAATCTCTCTGCTTAGAGAACCCTGGGTTCTCTGGGGAATGAGCTGATGTTACCAACCGTGCCTCTGGGTGGAGGGGGCAGGAGGTGGGGGTGGGTGGGCAGGGTCTCCTGAGGTCTGGTTTCCCCGACTGGGGAACTGTGCTGGGCTGGATGATGTCTGACTCCGATTTCTTTCCCTGCTCTTGGAAGTGGATCAGCTCAAGGTGGAGAATAGAAACAGTGACCTTTCACCCATTTCTTTCTTTCCACACAGTTGCTTCTTGTTTAGGGCCCCCTGACTGCACGTGGGCAGGAGTCAGAGGCTTGGGTGCCCTCAACCCACCCTTTCCCATCTCCCACCCTCCCCCACCCCCCAACAGAGCCCGCTGGGTCTTACAGAAAACCCCGGTGACAGATGGCACAAACGCTTATTTGGATCAGCACAAAATGAGGCTTTGGAAAATCACACCTGGCCTGCTTCTGCTCTCTGGTGGATTTCCCAGCAATGCTTTCCTGGCTAGCTCAGGAGAGGAGCATCTGGCCCACCCAGTCCCCAGTAGGGGGTGAGGGTGGGGGCTCCGACTCGGGGCTCCTGGGTCCATCCTGGCTCTGTCAGGCTGGCCTGCTGTAGACACTCAGCCCCTGGGGTCACAGAAAGAGTGCAGTTGACGGAAATGGGTTCTGACCCATCTCGGTGGTTTGGTAGCTGTGTCCTCGGCTGTTTGCTTGGCCTCCCAGGGCTTAGTTCTCTACTCTCTAAAAAATGGGTGTTGGGGACACTAAATAAACTCCACAAACAGGCTTTCTTTCACAGCCTGCTGGCCTCATCCGAGAAGGACTTTTCCTTCTTTTTCCTTGGTGAATTGAGGTGCTTCTTTGACTCTCCTTTGCTGCGCTGAGTCTTTGCTCTCCCAGCTACAGCAGTGTGTCCTGGCACAAACCCGGTCAGAGAGGAGCTTTCCAGCTGTCAAGTGGCTGGAATGCTGGCCCTGAGGCCGCACCTGGCTTTAGAGAGTTTGCTCGGTAAATAGTGACTCCCTCTGTGCAAATACTGTTGAGATCCCAAGACCACTGGCTCTGCCCTGCCTCCCCTCCCCCACTGAGGGCACGAGGTAGTGTGCTGTGCATGTGTGCGTGTGTGTGTGTGAGATGTGGGGGTGTGCAGTGTGTGTGTTATGTATGTGCCTGACTGTGCCTTGGCCCCAGTGTTTGCTAGACCCAGTGGGCCCAACTGACTTAGAGCCTGAGTGAGAGTGGCATCCTTTTAGCATCAGCTGCGGTTAGTGTTTGCTTGGGGCTGCTGGAAAGGAGGGATCACGGGAGGAGCAGCAGCTGGGCTCCAGAGGCCCCCCTGATCATCCGACTCACTGACTTAAGCCATCGGGGCTGGCCCTCATGGCTTGACAGTAATCAGCTCCCATACAATTGCCGGTGTCCATAACAACTGATATAGAGGGAAGCGCTGCAATTTGCAAAAGACTTTTACATGCCTCCCCAGACAGAGTCTTGGAAGAAGCAGGTAGGCTGATACGGACCTCCATTTGTAGGGATTCTTGAGGACAGGATTCTCAGAGAAAGCTTATAACTCAGCCAAGGTCACATGACGGACATATCATTAGGATTCCTGTCAGTCAGCAAACAGTGCCCTAAACAAGTAAATGTTTGCTATTCTCACTGACCTAGAAGGCCTAGTACAGCCAGCCCTGAATGCCACCCTGTACCAGACTTCTTCCAGCTTCCTTCTCTATCACCCCAAGCTTGGAGCTTTTGTCCTCAGGCTTATAAGATGGCTGCTGAAGCCCCAAGCTTCTCATCTTATGTTCTAGGTGGGAAACAGGTGAAAGAGAAAGGAAAAAAAATCAAAGGGCCAAATCTGGGTCTTTAAATTTTTTTTTTTCTGGAAGCCCCATTAAGTTTTGCTGACCTTTCACTGGTCCACTTACCATCCTTGGAGTCTGGGAAGGGGAGAATTTTTCTAGGCACGTTGCTGCTTGGTACAAAATTGAACTTCCGTTGTGAAAAAGAAGAGAAGAGCAGATGTTCTGGAGAGCAACAACAAAGCCTGCTTTAGTTTGTAAAGTTCACAAGCTGGGATCGACAGCCAAAGGGATGAAATATTTGAAGAATATCCCCACTTCCCAGCGTACAGGCTGTGTGAACTGTGTAAATCCTTAAGTGCTTCCTCTGGATCAGACCCTGTGTATGGCCAAGCCAGCTTTTCCTCTGAGAAGTGGCAAATCCATCCCCACAGGGATGGAAGGACAGAATGCTCCTTTGGGACCAAAGAGGAAAAAGGCATGTGGCTGTGAGCATCTTAATTTCCCCATCTGGTCTCAGATACATTCTTCCTGGCTTTGACTGATGGTCATGTGTGTGCACACACGTGACATTTAGGGGACAGGACCCAGAAAAGGGAAAGATATTTAAACAAATATTTGCCACTATGGTAAGTACTGCAAAGAAGAGAGCAAGGGACCAGTGTCGTGGGTACAGCAGGTGGGGGGGTGGGCTGAGAGAGTGACATTGTGCCAAGGTCTTTCCAAATCAGACTCGTCTGTCGATGAGACTCATACTTGCAGTTTGGGGGCAAACTTTGGTCCCAAAGGAACACTCTGTCCTTCTATCCCCGTGGGGGTGGATTTACCACTTCTCCGAGGGAAAGCTGGTGGCCATACACAGGCTCTGGCCCAGAGGAAGCACTTAAGGATTTACACTGTCCACACTGCCTGTATGCTGGGAAGTGGGGATATTCTTCAAATATTTCATCCCTTTGGCTGTCGCTGTAGGAGGGTGAGAGGAAGAGGTGCTATGTCTCTGTCTATAAGCCAGAATGCCCAAGATGTGTTTGTAGATTTCTAGTCCTTTGGAGATGCTGGGGAGAAAATGTTCTTGTGTCACTTAAATAAATGTGGGGAACGTGATGCATTGCATTGCCCTGTAGAGAGTCACAGTACATGTTATAGAGTAAATGTTTGCTTAACCCTTTCTTCATGTAACCCCTGCCACAGAGTGTAAGAGACGTTGGAGAGCCCAGGCTTTGTTCCAGAATGGTCTCTAATTTAAATCGTGGTCCACCATCCTAGCGGTGTGACCTCTCCGCCTCGGTTCGTCCCCTGTAACATGTGGCTGGTGGTTACCCCATGTGGTTGCTGGGTGAAGCCTGAGCGAATGCATGTAAAGCGCTCAGGACACGGCAGACGTAGGAGCTGACTGAGCACAGGCAGGTACGGTCATCATCACCATGAGTGCCAGCATCCCCCCCACACCTGACAGAGCGACTGCAGGAAGGCCTTCTCTTCCAGAGGAGGTGAGAGAACATCTGTGCAGCCTGTTTTGTTCTCTCACATCTTCCTGGCTGGATTGGAGCCCCGTGAGTGGGGTCTTCTGAGATCTGGTTCTGAAATATGGATGATCTGAGTGTGGGGTTCTGGATAGTGGAGAAGAGGTGTGTGTTCCTAGTCCTTGTCTCTGCAGAGGAGGGACCCCGATGAGCTCCAAGACAGGGGGACTTTCCCAATCAGGAAAGAGGACACATGGCATCTGATCTTCTGGGTTCCTCTGTGGCCTCTTGGGGAAGCGTTGGGGGATGTGAGTGATTTCCTCCACCCAGCCCTCTGGGTGACTCATCCCCACAGGGACAGAAGGAGAGAACGTTCCTTTGGGACCAAAGAGGACAAAGGCATGTGTTTGTGAGCGTTTTAATTCCCCCACCCGCTCTCAGACACATTCTTCCCAGTTTTTGATCAATGGAGACAGGGAATGGGGCTGGCCTAGAACCACGTGCGTGTATGTGTGCATGTGTATGCATGTGATGTGACGGTGTGTGCATGCACATGCACATCTGTGTGTATGTGTGCACACAGCATGAAGATGTATGCATGCATTTGCACGTGTGAGCACGTGTGTGTTGTGAAGGTGCGTGCATGTGTGTACATGTGATGGGGGTGTGTGCATATGTGTGTGCATATAGTGTGAAGGTGTGCATGTGTATGTGGTGTGAAGGCATGTGCACGTGTGTGCGTGTGATGGTGTGTGCACATGTTTGTGCATGCAGTGTGAAGGTGTGCATGTGTATGTGGTGTGAAGGCATGTGCACGTGTGTGCATGTGATGGTGTGTGCACATGTGTATGCACACAGTGTGAAGGTGTGCATGTGTGTGTGGTGTGAAGGCGTGTGCACGTGTGTGCGTGTGATGGGGTGTGTGCACGTGTGTGCAGGTAGTGTGAAGGTGTGCATGTGTATGTGGTGTGAAGGCATGTGCATGTGTGTGCATGTGATGGTGTGTGCACGTGTGTGCATGCAGTGTGAAGGTGTGCATGTGTATGTGGTGTGAAGGCATGTGCACATGTGTGCATGTGATGGGGTGTGTGCACATGTGTGTGCACGCAGTGTGAAGGTGTGCATGTGTATGTGGTGTGAAGGCATGTGCACGTGTGTGTGTGCATGTGTGTGAGATTTAGGGGACAGGACTCAGACATGGGATGATCACACCCTCTTTCCCCACTCCTCCTTCCTGTGTGGACTGACATCAAGGGTTCAGAGCTTGGGAGGGCGAGGAGCAAGGTGTGAGGAGGTGAGGAGGAAGGAGTAAGATGCAAGGAGCCAGGGCTCCCTGAGGCTCAGGCCAGAGCTGGGAGGTTCACCTGGAGGGAGCTGGCGAGTCACTTACAGCCAAGTAAGGAGCGGAGTGGAGAATGATCCCAAAATAGATCCGGGCTTTCAGCAGACACTGTGTTTTTCTAAAGGTCATGTTTATCATCGTCATACAAGTGCCAGATCTTTGATCTAACAGGTACTGAGTGCCTCTGGTGGGGGGGGGTTGGCAGCTGTCCAGGGACCCCTGAAGGGACAGCAGCAAACAGGAGAAGCTGGCCCCGCTCTCTTTGGGCTTAGCAGTGGATCCCTCAAATTTCGTTCCCCTTCCATGGCTACGAAATTTTATGGCAGCCAACGAGAAGAGCCACAGCTGTTTCCCACTCCCACCTTGGAAGCCTGCCAGGGACATTCTTGGGGCCAGCCAGGCCTGGACATCCCATCTCCACTACCAAGGGGTCCCCTGCCCCCCACATGAACTGGCACTGTGTTCCATACTCGGCAAACGCTACCTCCTTTACTCCTAAAGACCTGGTGGCAGCAATCCCTTCCCCCCCAAAGACTGATGAGGACCAGGAGGGGTGGGGGAGGGGCAGAGTTGCACTTGAGCCAGAGGGGCCTGCTGGCCTGGCCTGGCCTGGCAGCCTGTCTGCAGGGAGCCAGGGCCGGCTAGTCAGAGGAGGCAGTAGAGATTGGGGGGCCCACAACAGGCCGTTATGCCCTCCATGGCTTTGGTGCCAGGGCTGGGTCCCAGCGGGTGAGCCGTGCCCCCCACTGGGGTTTGGTCCCTGGCTCCACTGTCCTGAGAGTTTTTCAGCACTTGCTCTGGGTAAGAAAGAGGGGGAAGAGAGAGGGGGCAGGGAGACAGCAGCGGGCACTGTCTCAGGATGCTGTTTTGTTGGGTTAATAAGACGGCCTCAGAGGACCATGCACCAGGGGAGGGTCCGAGCACTGGGTGGGGGCAGGGTCTTCACACTCAGTGCCCTGTTTATGGGCATCACCTTGTAAAGCTTGTTCATCCCTGTTAGCCCTACAATGAGGCCTGGGTGGTGCACCCTCGGTTAGCCCATGTCCCATACCCCTTCAGAGCTGCTCAGGGCCTGCGTCAGGGAGTTTGGGGAGGCCCCGGAACTAACTGCCTTGTCCCACCTTTTTAAAAAGCTGAGGCTGCTCTTTGGCACTCTGGAGGGACAGCTGGGGAATTGGGATATATTTGCTTATTTTTGAACCAAGTTCCTCAGTTTGAGAACCATTTGTCTTGCAGGATTAGGGGACCAGACTTCCCTGCTCTGCCTCCCACCCCTTCCCTGAAGCCACCCTGTGGGTTACGACTTCCTTTCCCTGAGCCCGGGTGTCTGCTGGCTCCGGGTGACCCATCCCGGCAGGGTGCTTGTGCAGGATGAGGGACGTGGCGTGAAGCATCTGGGTGTGTGAGCAGCACCTGGGAGGTGCCTGATAGCAGACACCAGGGCCCCCCACAGCGGCCCCCAGCCCTGCCCAAGGAAGGAGGAGAGGGGCCATGGAGTCCAGGCAAAGAGCCTTCCCAGAGGGGAAGCCTGAGGGAGCTAGATGAGTGGCACAGGTCATTGGAAGCTTCTGGGTGACCTTGAGGAGAGCAGTTTTGGTGAAGTGGTGGGAACCAAAGGCAGGTGTGGGCTGAGGGTGAATGGAAGTGATGGATTGCGGAAAGTGTCCCTGCCACCTCTTCATAGTTTGGATAAAAAGAGGTCCATGAGCAAGTTGAGGTGCTTGGGGATCAAGGTCAGGTGACCATTTTTAGGGGGAAGGAAAAAAGATGCTTGACTTCAGCTCTTGAGAAGGAACCCTTAGAGGCTGCAGCTGGAGGTGTGTGAGGTGTGTGAGGAAGAGTGTGGGATGACTGGCCGTGAGCCAGCTTGAGGATGCACATGGAAGAAGTGGCCTTGACTAGGAGAAGCAAGACCTGATCCTCTCAGAGGCAAGGGCATAAGGGAGGGTGGATGTGGTGGCTGCTAGGATCCTTGGTCAGAGGGGTCAATCCAAATTGGCTTAAGTGGGCTGGGCATTTGTTGGCCCACATAACTGACAATCCTAGATGGTGTACGCCATCGACAAGGCTTCCTTTCTCTCCTTTCCTTCTCTGGGCTGGTTGCCTTTTGGCAACAAGGTGGCTGCTGCAAGTTCAGCTCTCCCAGTTTGGTTAGGTCAAGTCTAATCCACTTCCCAGAAGCTAGATGTGAGTCTGGTTGGCTCTGATTGGCCACCCCAACTCATGCTTTTCCTGAGCCAGTCATTGAAGGTGGGAGGTACGTGGCACTAACTGGCCTAACACGGTGGAGGACTCAGGATCTACAGGCCTCCTTGGACTGAGGGTGGAAGGAGGTGTATTCCCAAAGGAAACAGGGCTCTTCTTGGAACTGGGGTATAAATTCTGGGGAACTCTGAACCAGGTGAGATGTGGGAGTAGGCAGTCAAGGAAGCTCATGCCACTTTGGCCTCCACTTTCCAGAAACAAGTCACTGTGTGGAGACGGCCGCTGGGACCGTGCCTTCCCCTAGCCTGTCCTCTGCCTCCTGGTGGAAATTTCTTCCCATCCCTCCCTCATGCTTGAAGTGCTTTACCTGGCTGGACAGACCTGCCTCCCTCAGTCCAGGGCGCTCTTGGTCAAATGAGAAGTGTCCTTGACCTTCCTCAAAACACAGCCGGAAACACACAGGGGTGTCTGCTGTAAATCAGTACAGCCACACAGGTGCAGTGGATCCCACCTGACAAGCCCGTCTGTCTGCCTGTCTTTCCTCAGGAGCAGGACATCGAGACCCTACATGGCTCCATTCACGTCACGCTGTGTGGGACCCCGAAGGGGAACCGGCCCATCATCCTCACATACCACGACATTGGCATGAACCGTGAGTCCCTGAGCCGCGGTGCCCGCGGAGGATGGAGGGAAGGAGGGAGCGACAGGGCAGCGGGCCCAGCAGGTGTTCTTGTCTGAGACTTCCTGGGGCTGTTCTTCTGGAAAGAACCCTGGCCACTGGGCTGGAAGACACTGGAATGTGCTGCACGCAAGGCATTGTGTCGTCCGTGTGCCCAGTGGTGCCGTCTGTCTCTCTGTGACAGTGATTTTTTTTTTAAGTGAAATGTACAATTCAGTGGTTCTTAGAATATTCACAGAATTGTGCAACCATCACTGCAATTGATTTTGGAACACTTCTTCATTCCAAAAAGAAGTCTTGTGTTCTTTATCCACCATCCCCAGTTCCCCACCCCCACCCCCAATCCCTGGCAACCACTCCTCTCTACTTTCTGTCTTTAGGGATTTGCCTATTCTGGACATTTTATATAAATGGGAATCATACACTGTGTCTGGCTTCTTTCACTTAGCAGAATGCTTTCAAGGTTCATCCATGTTGTAGCGTGAATCAGAACTCTGTTCCTTTTTAGGGCCAAATAATATTCCTTTCTATGGACAGGCCACGTTTGTTTGTCTGTTAATCAGCTGAGAACATTTGGATTGTTTCCTCTTTTTGGCTATCACGACCAATGCTGCTATGGACATTCTTAAGCTATCAGGAAACCTTACCACATATGGTATCCCATTTATCAAAGATGGGATCTACTTAGTGTTAAATTTATATGGAATAGAGGTGAAGCTCTGAGATGATCCGAGACACTTACAGACCTTCCTGGCCAAGTAATCTTTGTGAACTTAAGTGTTGGAACCTAGATGCTTGCTTGACTTTTGATTGATGGACTGCCTGATTCATGGTTTTTCCTGCAGGGATGAGTCAGTCACTAAAAAACACCTTTCATGTTCATTTTCCCTTTTCTTTTTTCTCACTTCTTCCTCTTTGTGTCCATTATGTACCCATAACCATGCTGGGTACTTTGATATACATCACCTATGTTGTTAGATTCAGACAAAGAACTGGAATTGCATATGGTAGTGGTACTCCCCCGTTTTAGAGAGGCTCGTTATTAGTAATTGCAGGCTAACTGCTGTAGTAAAAGATCTCCAGGAGCTCTGTGGCTCAACAGAATACACATTTATTCCGCACTCATGTAACGACTCAGTGGGAGATTTAGTGGAACTTCCATGCTGTGACTCAGGGACCCAGGCTCCTTCCAGCTTGCAGCTCTGCAACCCTCTGGGGCCTCAGAGGCTTTGGCCAGCTCCTCTGCATCCTCAGGTAGATGGGCAAAGAGACAGAACCTGGAGGAGCGGGTGGTGGGCCTTGGTGAGCCAGGCTTGGAAGTGGTGAGCAGCACGTGCTGCTGGCCAGGGCCCAGCCACCTGACTGTATCTGATGGTAAGGAAGTCTGGAAAATGCCGTCCAGTTCTGTACCCAGTGGGTGATGGGCCAGTGCTGTGTGGCCAGCCTGGCTTCACCTCAGGCCTTTAGCAATCAGAAGACTCCCCTGAGGACACAGAGTGTGAGTGGCAGGCTCCATGCTTTGTCCATGCTGTCCCTCCCTGTTTGAAAATCTGCATACTTTGGCCAGTATTCCAGGTGGGAGGTTGTAGGAGCCTGGAGAGAAAGAGCATCTCAGAAGCCCGGCTCATGCTGGGCCATCACGGCCTTTACCAACAAAGGAAGAAGCAGGAGCCGGAATAGGGTCCTTTCCCCCTTCCCAGATGCCCCCTTCCAGCAGGTTAAGGCTCATTCGCCAGTGTGGACAGTGGAGTTTACTGACCCTCTCTACTCCCATAACCACTCCCCTGCTCCTTGATTTATTCTTGCCTTTTATCACCAGAGCCAAGTGGGACAAGAAAAAAAACAAAAAAGATACGCATTCCTTCCTGCAAGTTCTTTGGGAATGGAACAAAAGCAATGTGCTTTGCCACCTGAGCCACCTAATTTACTCTCCCCTCACTTCTTCCTCATCTCCCCCCTGCCCGTTTTCCAGACAAAACCTGCTACAACCCCCTCTTCAACTCAGAGGACATGCAGGAGATCACCCAGCACTTTGCCGTCTGCCACGTGGATGCCCCCGGCCAGCAGGATGGCGCCGCGTCCTTCCCCAGCGGGTAAGAGGCGGGAGCCTGGGCCCCGGAGAAGGACGGGCAAGCCAGGCAGGCGCGGGCCAGGGAGGTGCTAGGCTAGCTTTTTAATAGCCATTCACAACCGGGGCAGGGCCGATGAGACTAATGGGTAGAAGAAAGATCGAGAAAGTTGGGAAGAACAAGAGAGGGAGCGAAATAATATTTATGAAGTGGCTGCTAAAAGCTGGGCATTGTCATTTTAGACTTATGTGTCATTTCACATAGCCCTCACAGCTGGCTCTGTGTGTTGTTAGCCCCATGTTCCAGATGGAGAAACTGAGGCATGGAGGGGTTAACGACCTTCTCAAGTTCACACTGCTAGGATCTGGGGGAGTCAGGATTTGAGGCTGTCTACTGACTGCAAGGCTCATATTCTCTTTGGAATCCCAGGCTGCCCTCTTCCGGGGTGTTCTTCCTGCCTGCTCCTCGTCAGTACGAGGCCCGAGTGCCTTTTCAGTGTTCCTGTGGGAGTCTGAGCTCAGCAGACGATCTGCATCACGTTGGGGGTGGGGGCGACTGTGCAGAGATACTGCCCCCCTCTGTCTCCTCCACCTCCCACCAGTGCTCAGGTTATAGCAGGGTGGAAGCAGGATCTTGGGTTTAAAGTCTTCCAGAAGGTGCCTTCTCAGCGTATTTACAAGTAGATATACCTTGTCTTTTCTTTTTCTCTCTCTCTTATTTTTTTTTGGTGTTGGGAGTGACCTTTAATAATTAACCTTTATCTAAGAAGAAGGGAAGGGGCGCCAGCTACCTGGGGCCAGTTCCAAAAACTAAATAGTTAATAAAATGGGACTCGGTTAACTGTTAACCAGTGTATAACACGAGAGATTTGTGAGTAAATCCCTCCTTGACTTGACCGCCTGTTTGAAACACTCGATAAACCAGTGATTCCTCTCTCATCCTGAGGAGGTTTTAAGAACACTGAGTCCTGGTCCCATCCTCTGGAGCGTCTCTTCCACTGATGCAGGTGCCGAGGTAGAGAGCCTTTTCCCCCAAGGGGTTCAGCGTGCAGCCGGTGGGGTGCTGCCTGAACAGGACCTGGCTCATTCTGCTGGCTGGAGTGGGAGTGTCATCCCCAGACCCTCTCGGGGTGCACTTCCTCCATGCTGGGCCACAGACAGCACAGCAGGCCTGCGGACCCCCCCGGCTGGGTTCCTCCTGTCTCTGGAGTCTGCTTCCTCCGTCTTGACCACTCTCCCCAGGGGCCCTGCCCCCGAGGATGCTGGGATATTTGGAGGCGCTCACTCCTTACCCAGCATGCCTTGTAAGCCTACGTCAATCAGAGTCCAACTCCCCGGTTACAGGCAGGGCACTGGTGAAAGAGGATTCTTTGCGTTCCTCCTGGGGAGATGGGAGAGAAAACATGTGAACTGTGGCTTGGGCTGGTGGCACCCACCAGGGCAGAGGCCTTTGGCTTCCGGAAATTCCACAGGAACTGTGCACACACTTGCTTCTGAAGAGGCAGAGGGGAGCCCAAGGGGAGAGGAAGCATGGGGACTGCAGGCAGCCGGGAGGAGAAGCCTGGGTGCAGGGACACGGCAGAGAGGGTGGCCTCGGTAGAGCAGTGATGTTGGAGGCAGAGGCAGGTGCCAGCCTGGGAGGTGACTTAGGGTGTAGCCCAGGGTTGGAGAGGTGTGGGCACAGGGGAGCAAGGAGCCCCCTCTGTGTGCTTCAGGCTGCAGGAGACTGTTATTTTCTGCAAGACTCCACTTTTAGTGCATAGACCCAGAGTGCCTCTTGGGCCAAGTGACCTCACGAGTCCTCACGCTGCTAAGCCACACCTGCTTTTGCGAAGCAGCTTGGATGAGAGAAGTCCCCAGTCCTGTGTTAAGAGAGGCTTTGCTCCAAGAGGGTATGCTAATCAGGGTATTCCCGTGCCCTAAAATTCCCCTGGGCGCCCACTTTCCAAAGCTGGGTGGCCCATTGCATTCAGCTCATCCGGGTGAGGTGCCTGCTCCACCGTCTGTCCCCCAAGCCCCTGCTAGAGAGTCACTTTGGAAAGGGGAAGCTACGGGAGGGAATTCCCTACAGTCAGGAATGCGTCCCTGGAGAGCTGACCTCCTTTTGGGGAGCCTAAAAGTCTGGTGAGTTCGATTGTGGGCCTTCAAGTCCTAAGACATCATTTGCAACCTGGGTTCAAGTCCCTGCTCTTCTGTGGGGCCAAGTCACCACCCCTCAGCCTCGACGATCATTATGATCTTCATATTGGGGGAAATTGTGGCAACCCCATAGTTGTCGTGAGGACGAGGTTCGCCTGTAGTGCTTATAAAATGCTTTGCAGGGGACCTGGAGCTGAGGAAGCAATCGATAAATGGTGACTTTAGAAAACAGAAGGAAAATGAAGGAGAATGAGGGAGGCCTGAGGGTGTGCCCTCGTCTGGTGGAGTCGGCTCTCGTGTGCTATGGGATGCTCTGGACGAGGGTCTAAAGGGGTCCAGGCTGGGGAGTTTGGGTGCGTGGGGCAGGTTTGGTGCCCGGCCCCTGCCCCTAACACATCGCTGTTTGGATTGCCCATCTCTGTGGCTCTTGCTAACTGCATCTTCATCTCCTGCCCCAAGGTACATGTACCCCTCCATGGATCAGCTGGCTGAAATGCTTCCCGGAGTCCTTCACCAGTTCGGGTAAGGGCGAGGGGTTGGCTCCCCCACCCATCTGCAGGGAAGTGCGACCGTCAGTATGTCTGTCCTTTGACCTGGATCTGGCATCAACGCTAAAATCTAGATTGGGGGTTAATGATTAGGGAAGAAAGAGGCGTGCTATGCTTGCTAAACATTAGCAGTACTCTTGGCACAGTCTCTGCTCTAGCTGCTGTAACTCCAGCTTTTCTCTTTGAGGGGTGAGTCACCCCAAAGACTGGCATCCAGCCCCCCCTTCCCTGAGCCCTACTCTTGCACCACCTTCTCTAGCCAGTGGAGCCTCCTTAGATAGGGCTGCCTGAGCCACTGCTCTCTCCCCAGCCCTCCTTCCTCCAGCTCTCTCATTTCCTTTTAGTTGGGTCTTTATGACAAAGACAATACCTCATGGTTCTTGCCCAAATTATTTTCCTTCCAAGTCTGTGATCCAAAAGAAAGATCAAGAGCGGGAAGACACGCTGCTCTAATGGGACTTCTCATAAATGTCAGACAGTCTGGGATCCTTGGCGGCAGCTGGGAGGGAAGTAAGGAATTGAGGATGAGCCTTTCCAAGGTCAGGGTCATCTGTCAAGTCATGAAGCATGATGCATTTCGGGTCCTCGGAGGCTGGTCCCAGGAGCGTACTCCTGCTTTGTCTGGCTCCCCAGCCATCCTCGGCGATGACCCAAACAGACACTGGGGGGATGGAATTCCTTAGAGACGAGGAAGGGGGAGGCTTTTAAGTGGATTCCCTGTGTTACATGGGTTCATATCTGCTTCCAGGCTGAAAAGCATTATTGGCATGGGAACCGGAGCAGGCGCCTACATCCTTACTCGATTTGCTGTGAGTTCTTCGGCATTTTTTTAAAAATTATATTTTAAATAACAAAATTCATTCAAGGAGGAAACTTGGAAAAACATCAAAAAGCCCAAAAGGAAAAAAAAAGAAATTACTCATAATGTCCTTTCTCAAGGAATAAGCACCACACGTAAAGACTGTGGTGTGTGCCCCACGATTACGTGTACTTGAGAGCACGCAGTGTGTGTGCATATGCCCGTACTCACTCCCAGCTTTTCTTCTTCCGTTACTAAAATACTGTATTCTCCTTATTCTTTTGTCATCTGCTTTGTTCACTTGCCCTCTATTTTGGACAGTTCCTCACGTCACTGGATATTCTGCATGGGTCATGGGTAGTTTTTTTTTTTTTTTTTAATAGCTGAGCTTTCTTTTGTAGTCAACGTACTCTTGGATCCTATGTGATTCTAAAGTAGACCCAGAGATACATGCATCAATGTGACAGTGGGTCACTTGCATCAATGTGACAGAGGCCCAAATCACTTGGTCCTGGGTCCTCTGTATCCATAACCAAACGATTGTTTAAAAATTCAGCAATCCTCATTTCAATCAGTCATATGCATTTTGACTACCTATGATCTGTTGGCTGTTGGGCATGCTAGAAATGCTGACATGAATAAAAAATGGTATAGCTATCTAGGCTCTGAGCAGATTAAAAAAAAAACAATGACAAACGCCCTTGACTGTATTCTAGGCTTCCTGTCATAGAGTTCTTACTGTGAGGTATGTGCCCGCTGGATCTGTGAGGTCCATGGTTTGTTAGACCCATTTGACAGCTGGGCAAGCTGACTTCAGCAAGGGGAAGGCATGGGCCCCAGGCAGGTCTGCAAAGCACGTGCACTTTCTACTTCCTGTGGCCTCCTCTTTCCACTCCCTCCAGGACCTCACTCCACAGTCTGCTGTACCAGAACCTCAGTTTTGCATGGACAGGATTGAAGGCTCTTGGGGGGAAGAAGGGGGACTAAAGCGGCAGCCTAGTTTTTTGGGTTATTTTCTCTTGAGCTTTAGTTTCACAGGTAAAGCTAGAGGGGCTTCAGACAGCCAGGTTCTCCTCTCACCTCTCGTCTTGATTTTAGCTGAACAACCCCGAGATGGTGGAAGGCCTGGTCCTCATCAACGTGAACCCCTGTGCGGAAGGCTGGATGGACTGGGCTGCTTCCAAGGTGAGGCTGGGGGTGGGCAGGCAGGGGAACCCCGCGTGCAGACCTGCAAGGGGTCCAGCTCTCTCTGACCCTCCCCTTGACCCCAAGCCTCCACCATCCCCCACCTACCCCCCCAGCAAAGAAAGTAACTTTCCCTCTGCTTTGCTCAGATGAGTGAACATCACCTCAGCTACTTGCCGTTCAGGAGATTATTTAAATAGGATGGTCATATCCAAAGGTATACCACTGAGCCAGCTTTGGTTAGCATAGCTCGGATCAGTAACTATTTGCTGGCTTCTCGTGTCCCAGGCTTTCTCAGGATGCTGAGGATACGAAGGCAAAACCTTCTCACCTTAGGAAGGCACACGTTAAAGATGGAAAAGAAATATTTAGCTCCTCCTATGTGCTGCTACCTTTTATGATGATGATGACTGGTAACATTTATTGAGTGTCTACCAGGAAGCAGGAGACCTGGAACTTGCATGTAGTTCTCTTGGGCCCCATGGTGCTGGGGTTTCATGTCTGTGTTGTGCTCACTGCCTCCCCCGTTTTGGCAGGAGATGCTTTCTCATTCGGCAGGTGCCCGATGCCTACCGTGAACCAGCTGTCCCAGTGCTGGGGACACTGGGGTGCCCAAGCTGCAGACCTGCCCCTGGGCTTCTGGATGGCAGGACAGGCTGCCCAGACCAAAGTTACCCCAGCTGTCTCAGGCAGCTCCATCCTAGCTCATGGCTGAGGGTCCCTTGTACAATCTTTTTTGAATGATTGTTTTTTCCAAGTCCCCATCATTTGCCAAGCAGGGGAAATCATTCCAATTGAAAGAGGACAAAGCTTTTCTTTTTGAAAGTGTGCTCTTGCCAGGTTCAGGGTGGCTGTCAGGGGGCAGGGGATTTGCAAAGTTTGAAGAGGCCATGCCCTCCCTCCCTGTTCCCCTGTCCTGGCCACTCGGATAGTGCATTTTTTCCACCAGAACAGAAGAGCCCTTCCCTCCTGTGGGCATGGCATTCAGGAGCAGAACACTATCCCTGTTGTTTTCCTGCAAAGGAAGTGCTATTTTGATCAGACAGTTTGGCTCCCTGCTAGCTGTTCTGAGCCAGACTTGGAGGGCTGGCAACGCTGACTGCTGGCTGAAGGGGAGCCTGAGGGGTGTTTGTGGGGTTTTAATAGCCACACCATATCCTTCCTGTCAACCCCAGCCTTGGGAGAAAGACCTATGTCAAGTGCTGACCATGTGTCATGTGTCAGATATGGAGTTGCTTGTGTAATCCTCCCCTCAACCTTGTGGTTTAGAGTTCCCAGCACCCCCATTTACAGATGAGAAATCTTATGGCCAGAGGCTCTGAAGCCTGCCCTGTGCCACAGAGAGGGCATGGCAAGGTCAGGGCTCAGCCAAGAACTTCTAGGTCTGCCTGATGCTGAAGTAGGTCATCACACATTTATGGAGCTCCTGCTGTATACCTAGCATTTATGGAGCTCCTGCTGTATTCCTAGCATTTATGGCATTCCTGCTGTAAACCTAGCATCATCATTGAGGAGAAGTAGAGTCTCCAGTAACCTCAGGATATTCTGAGAGAGGAAACTGACTTGAGGGAAAGCTACATGATGATACAATAGGGATAGTTGGGGGTTGAGCAGATTCTGGGGTGCAGACTGAAGGAGCTCAGTGTGTGTTTAGAAGAGGCAGATGAGGCTTTTAAGAAGTTGAGACCTCCTTGTAGAGGACCAGGGAAGCTTTTGGAGCTGGAACTCGGGGAGCAAGTTGAGAGGTTATTCAGCACACATTTGGTGCACCCCCTGGGCACGGGACTCTAAGAGAAGGAACCAGATGGAAACCCCAGGCCTTGTCTTCAAGGGGCTCCAGGTCCAGGAGGTAACAGGGCCCAGGTAAGCACGTTCCCACCAAGGGGTGTGTTCTCAAGGCTTGAGTGCTGGGGGAGCCCGGTGATGCCCCAAAGGCAGGGGACTGTGCTCACCTGGTTTCTCTCCTGCTAACTTTCTAATCTACCTGCTTTGCATCCTTCCCAGATCTCTGGATGGACCCAAGCCCTTCCAGATATGGTGCTGTCCCACCTCTTTGGGAAGGTGAGTGCACAGCCTGGCATTTATGCCGAGCAATTACACGGGGCCATGTGGGGGATAGAGACGACCCAGGCAAGCTGGAGTGGGGCCTCCGTGCAGACGCCTGCAAAATGACGCATCCATTATCCATTCAGCATCGTCACATCAGGCATTTTATTTTAGTTTTTACATGGATTATTTTTTTTAGCAGCTCCATCAAGGTATAGTATAGTATAGTATAGTAAACTGCCCATATTTAAAGTATAAAAATTGACAATTTTGACATACCTTTATACCCATGAAACCATCTCTCTCCTCAAAATAATGGACATGTGCCTCACCCCGAAAGTTTCCCTACGCCCCTTGGCAGCCCCTCTCTGCCTCCTCCCCAGCAGCCTTGAGCTGCTCTCTGTTGCTACAGGTTAGTTTGCATTGCCTAGATGTGTGTATAAATGATGTCACATGCAGGGGACTCTTTTTTTGGTCTGGCTTCTTTCATTTGGCGTAATTATTTTGAGATCCATCCAGGCTGATGCATGAATCAATAGTTCATTCTCTTTCATTGCTAAATAACATTCCTTAGTACGGACATACCACAACTTGCTTTTCCATTCACCTGTGTATGGACGCCTGGGCTCTCTGCGGTGTTTGGCTATTATAAATAATGCCCACAGCAAAGACGTCCATGGAGCTTGCTGTATGCTGGGTGCTGACTAAGGACTTGACAAGTAACAACTCATGCAAACTACCCAGAAGCCCCGTGACCTGTGCAAAAAGTGCTATTTCTAGTCTCAATTTATGGATGAGGAAACTGAGACCAAAGAGGTTAAGTGACTTGTGTAAGGTCTCACAGACAGGGAGGGGTGGGGCTGGGATTTGAACCTGTGAGTAGCTCCAGCAGCCCATCTCGGAACCACTGCAGGCCACTGGCCGTCAGCCCCTGGGGCTGCCTGCCTCTTAGATGGGTCAGTGGTCAGCAGAGTGAGCCCCACTGAGGGCAGGCAGAACCAAGCCCCGTGCAGCCAGCATTAGCTGCATGCCACCCTCTGAGCCCCAGTCCCCTGACTCCATTCTGGGGCCAGGAGCCCTGGAGGAGGAAGTGCTGTGGGCACTGAACTGAGCCCAGATTCTGGAAATTCCCATTGGTTGCCTGAGCTGGGGTCCCCTGCCCTGTGTGCCATGCATGGTCCACACACCAAATCCTACCCATTCTGTGCAAAGTGTGAGCAGCTGGGTCCTGGGGAAGCAGGTGTTCTGCTTCGGGATCCACGAGCTGTGTCCGTTGAGTTTGGTCTCTTTTTTCTTTTGTGCTTCATTCATTGTTCATGACACATGTTCTCCCCCACTGAGGGTGCCATCTGAAACCAATGGAATTTGGTAAAATCAGTCATCACATACATTTCCTTGTAGGAGGGGAGAGTCTGACCTGGGGGTACCCCAGACTCCTTGGAGATGGGGCACGCTGGGACGTAGATGGGCAGGTGGTGGGATTTGTGGTGCCCCCATTGCTGCAATTGTATTTTGATCTGAAGCCCCAGTGTGATTTCTCAGATTGTTTTTCCCCTGATTTTTCTTTTCTGGGCAATGGAACTCTTGGTTACTTATGTGAACTGTGGACTGTTTTGAGGATACATTGGGCTTGAGGCTGGCTTCTCTTTGCTACTGTCCCCTCCTGCTCTCTTTACTGCTGATCCCATCGGGCCACTTTGGGAAACCTACAGTGACTGCTGATTTACAAATGAGGAACAGAGCAAGCTCATAACTAGTTTGTTTGTCCCAAATCACATTCAGAAGAGGAAGCAGAGAGAGCTGCTGAGGCCGACCTTCGGCAGGCTCTGGCTGGCTGCTGTGGGAACTGAGCTTGTCCTTCTTTCCGGTAACTTCCAGTTGCCTGAGTTGGTTTTGTTTTTCAAGCGTGAAGAACTTCCTTTCAACTCTCCCCATTTAAAAAAAAAAAAAAAAAAAAAAAAAAAATATATATATATATATATATATATATATATTTCTTTCACTTGCATCTTTTTTTTTCTTTTACCGTTTACAAAGGGCTTTTGTGTTTACAACCTCAGGTTAGTCCCACCAACTGGTGAAGCAGGTAATATCGTCTCCCTTCTGTTTTTTTTGAGGGAACCACGGCTCAGAGAGGGTAAGGAACTTGCCTGAAAAAGGATCAGTGATGGACACAAGCTCTAGTTTCAGGGGAATCGACTTCAATTCAACATGTCCTAAATTGAGCCTAGCAGGGGCGCTTTGACCTTCCGGGTTTGCTTTGACTTCAGGTTCTTTCCTGCTATCAGCTGACAGGCAAACACCAGTTTGCACCTGTGCCAACTTACAGCTTTCGGGAAGATTGCTTTAGGGCTCCGTGGCAGTCTTATGGCTCAGGCTTGATTATCTTCACCTTGTACCTGAATAACCTGGAGAAGGGAGAGGTTAGTGACCTGCCCAAGGTCACAGCACCAAGAAAGGGTATTTCTTCCCTCTCTAAACACAGGAGGAAATGCAGAGTAATGTGGAGGTGGTGCACACCTACCGCCAGCACATCCTGAACGACCTGAACCCCGGCAACCTGCACCTGTTCATCAACGCCTACAACAGGTATCGGGGCGCTCAGCTACCGCCAGCCGTGCGCCAGGCCCGCTCTGCATGTCTGGAACACTGGGCGAGGGAGTGAGGATTACAAAATTAGGCGAAGGTGCAGTCCCTGAATCTGGGCGAATAGGACGGGGTGCCTGGCAAGTCCTTCGGCTACTAGCCGAGACCTGTGGGCACATGAGTGGGGTGCAGTCGGGCACTCGCGTTCGGAGCAAGTGCAGATGCTCACAGCTGACCTTGAGGAAGGGCCAGATGTGAGAGAGCCGAGGAGGGGAGCAGCAGAGCGCTCTGGGAGGGGGAGGCACTGGAGGGGCTGCAGGAGGTGAGTTAGTCATTGCAGGGATAGGGATAATGTAGAACTAGATCCTTGTCTAAAGCATGGCGGAGGAGGGGGCGGCTCAGCACTCCAAGGGTCAGCCAGGGGCTCTGGAATCTTCTCATCCTGCTGAGTCAGCTCTGCTATGTTCCCCAAAAGGGGGGCAGGAAGGAGCCTCAGCTCCCCAATGTTAATGCCCTCACTTCAGGAAGAGCGTTAGTGTCCGTAACAAAATGTAGGGTGTTTTCTCTTACAGTCATTACCACATCTCAGTTCTGGGGGCACTCGTGATTTTCCTACCACATCACTGCTGACTTGGGGGGTCAGCAATCCATTTCTTTAGCAAACACTGGGAACTGGAGGCAGGCAGGCCTCAGGCTAGGTTCTGGGGACACAGGGGACCAGGAACAACCACCAAGACCCCACAGGTTTCCTTGCCCCCCGGAAAGCATAGAACTCACTGATTCCTCATAAAAACCCTGAGGTGAAGGTGTTGTTGTCATCACTGGTTACTGCTTCCAAGGCTAAGGCACAGAGAGGGTCAGTATTCTGCCCAAGGACACACAGCCAGTAAGCAGTGGAGTGGGGTTTGAACCCAGCCCCTCCTGTCTCTCTCCAGGCAGTGAGCTGGGAAAGAGCTTCTCTTGCTGGAAGCTGCAGGGAGGCTGCTGAGGCAGGGTGTAGGCCTGCAGGGTGGGTGGTGGGCACTGGGCTGGGCTGGGCCCACACTGTGCCTTAAGCCTGTACAGTGGGAAACTTTGGAGGTTCAGGACAAGGGAGTCAAATGATCAGGCCTGAATTTTTAAAGAGATCATTTTGGTACTATATAGAAGACTGGAGGTTGTGTGGGTTGGGAGACAGACAAAGAGCCAGGCCTTTTGGAGGCTGGTCCACTGGCCACATGGGGGGAGATGTTACACGGGGAGCCTTGTAGCGAAGGATATGATTTGTACTCTTGTTAAAAAACAAACAAACAAACATGTTGGGGACCATGAGCTGGGTTCCCTAGGAAATGTATGGATACTGCTTTGGCCACCAAGAGGTTGTGGCTTTGGGAAAACCATGTGACCTGGCACAGGTCGAGGAGGGGGGTGGTTGGCCAGAACGGCAGGTGCTCCCTGGCGTGGGTGCTAATGACGTCTTCTGCTGCCCACAGCCGGCGGGACCTGGAGATTGAACGTCCCATGCCTGGAGCCCACACCGTCACCCTGCAGTGAGTTCCTTTGCCCTCCCCTTCTGACCATGGGCGGATCTGCCCACTGTCCCTTCAGCCTGGCTCCACTTGCCCAGCGGGGCTTCTGAGCTTGGCAGCCTTGCCACATGTGTGGTCACCGAGGACCCCTTGAGTTCTACCTGAGAACTGAGCATGCCCAGGTCTGACTCGGTCTTCTCCCTAGGTAGGTGACTTTAATTCCTAAGGTGTCCCATTACCTAAGCTGGAGCTGGGCTGTGGATTGTTCATTGGCCAGCATTTATTCAGTACCTACTTAGGCTTTGCTTCCCAGAGTCTAGTGATGAAAAAGATGCAGGACCCATCCTAAAGTGCTCCAGAAATCTTGGAGGAAAAGACATGAGCCCAACTAACTGTGATTCTACCAGTAAGGACTGTATTTGTATCATTCCTGAATGCACCATATTGTTTGACGCCTGAACCTTCACACCTGTCCTTTGTCAGCCATGCCACTCTTGTCTCTTTCCTGATCACTGCAGAGTTCTTCCTTGAGGCAGAGGGGGGCTTTACAATAAAGGCATCAGGGCAAAGAGATCGTCTTGCTGAAATTCAGACTAATGTGTAAATGACTACTAACCCTTTTTATCCAAAGAAGGGAGGAAGGAGTCAAAAGAGCAAAGGGTACTGGGGAAAGCAGAATACCTTGTTTTTAGGCTCTGGGTCCTTGCCTGGCAGGCCGAGGTGTGTGAGAATCTTTAAATGAAGTTTGTGCTAACTCCTTGCCTCTGTCCTTGCTCCCAGGTGCCCATCTCTGTTGGTGGTTGGGGACGATTCTCCCGCCGTGGACGCTGTGGTACGTAGAACTGTTCTGCTAAGAGCTCCTGCAGCCCCTGGCACTTTCCTTCTTGACTGGTCCTTGTTTTCTTTCCCCTGGACTAAAAATGCATGTGGCCCAAGACGGGGGACATATTCAGTGCTTAGGAGGGGTCGCAGTGGAAGAGAACAAACTCCTCGCCAGACAAGAGCAGGGTTTGGGGAGCTGGAGCAAGATCACGACAGTACATTCTGGAGGCAAGTTTTTGAGCAAAAGGGGCTGCAGGTGTTGGGTCCTGGCTTCTGTCCCCCTCAGCTATCCCTCAGCCTCTGTCTGGACATGGCCAAGTCCCCCAGCCCCTCCGAGCCTGAGCATCCTGCTGTGTAGAACAAGGTTCCCTCTTGGCTCTGAGGCTTTATGTAGGAATTTGATAAGGTAAAGTCGTAAGGGCTTAATTGATCTTAGCCTGTAGTTTGGTCTAATGTTTAGGTTGGAGATATGTTCTGAGCGAGGTGCAAGATACCTTCACTTACTGTCCGTCTCCTTGGGCCAGGCACTGCCCCAGGTGTTTTGTGGATGTCCTGTGAGATTAATCTTATGATCCCATTTCACACATGAGGAAATTGAGGCTTGGGGAGGTTAACTGAGCTGCTCCAGAGCAGAGGTTGAGTGCAACAGAGTCCTGCTTGGCTCCAGACTTAGGCTCTGTCCCCCCATGTCCTGCCTGCATTATGGACGGTCAGCTCCCCGATTGGTGCCTTGTCCTGTCGGAAGACTTCAGGCTCAGCCAGGGCTGCTTTCCAGAGCCCAGGGCAGGAGCAGCGTTAGCAGAGGGGCTGTAATTTCAGGTTCTGTCAGAGGGAACATCCCTGCCTGGGTGGTTTGTAGTTTGTGGAAACTACAGCTCCTGATGTCTGCGTCCTTTTGCCAGTACTCCATCTGCTCTACCCCATTTCTCCTGGGGCATGGAGAGAACCTGACCTTGAGGGAGGCAGGAGGTGAGCACTGGGCTGAAAATGGGCCCTGCTTGGCTGTTTAATGAGAGCAGTGTCTCCTGGAGGTGAGGAATGAACCGACTGAGAACTCAGCCTAGTTTGGTGTCTCTTTTAGTCGGACAGTCCCATGCTGGTTGACTTTGTGTGATGTCTCTCTGGCCACCCTGTTCTTCTCCTCTGGCTGCACCTGGACATGTGGCATCTTTTAAATACCATACTGGCCTTTGGGTAGAGGGCCCAGCCCCCAGCTTCTTTCCATGGTGGCTGCCAGCTCCTGTTGCTTGGCAGTGGGCCCTCTGCCTCCTCCCCCATCCCCCCTTATGCCCCAGTCTGCTTCCCATTGGCTTGTTTACATGGATGTGTTTGCCACTTGGCTTCCTGGCCAACAGCTTCCTCTCATTTGGGAATCTGGTGGAGCTTTCAGACTCGGCTGGTGCCTAGTTGTCTGGCAGGGGAGCAGAGACACCTGGGAAGTCAGCTTAGGCAAGGCTTTCTGGCTCATTTCCTGCCTTAATTCCCACCTGCAATTTTGTGGCAGTAAAGGAAGGACACTATCTTTCAGTCATCCCTACAAGAGGGGAGTTAGAATTCAGGGGCTGTCCTGGGATGGTGCCTTGTGTTTTGGTCTGCAGAGGGGAATTTGCAGATGTTCACATGGTAAATATGAACCATGTATTTCATGTGGGCATGACCCATAGTCACAGGATGCATCAATAGAGGTATACGGTTCATGTCACAGGAGGTGATAATTCTACTATCAGCATCTTGAACATCATAGGTTACATATGGATGTTCTGTCATTGGCATATTGAAGAGAGAAGCCAGCCTGGTGGATGTGCATTTGACACGTGAAGAACAGTTGCTGGATCCAGGGATGTTGAACCTGCAGAATCTGTGGCAGCAGATGGTTAAGCGAGGCCATTTGTTTAACAAATATTTCTGGAGCATCTTCTATATTTTAACTAATCTTCATAGTAACTGAGTGAGAAAGGTGTCATCCCCATTTTAACAATGAAATTGGCAGGGCTGGGTTTTAAACTGGCATCTTTTTCATACAGAAGCCCACATTCTTTCTTCTGCATTCACCGGAATACCAGAGTTTTTGATGATGATAGCAGAGTGGCAGGGAAGGGGGAAAGGTATGGCTTTGGCTCCAGGTAGAAAATATTAACCCATTTCTTCTCCCTTCCCTTGTGCAGGTGGAGTGCAACTCTAAATTGGACCCAACAAAAACCACTCTCCTCAAGGTACTGGGGAAACAATGATGGTTTGCCTTGGTTCTTTCTTATAACCCCCAAGCTTCCTGCCAAACTGAGTTGTTGCTGATGGAGGCAAGGCTGATAATCCAAAACCAAGGAAATAGTCACTTATCTATTCATAAAGACATATTGGGTACAGGCTGGTTGTCTGGAGGCTGCAAAGCTGAGGAGATCCCTCCCTGGGACCCCAGAAGTCTCTGGGTGGGGCTGGCCTTGGGGTGACGGTGCTCAGTCGAGTGGGGGGTGGTCCAGGAATAGCGTGGTTGGGGGCTTTCCCCAGGGTGAGGCCAGGATGTTTCTCCGAGAGGGGTTCTGCTTGGTTGTAGGAGGAAACTGCCTCCCCAAACTATTGAGGGGCAAGTTCTCGTGCGTGCATGTTGTGCTTGCTTTCTCTGGAGGCTGGAATTGAGGGTGTTGTAGCAACCTCAGCCAGTGCCCCGCCAGTTATGGCTGATTGCACAATCCAAACCGACAGTGAGTTTGCGGTAGCCCTGGTTAAATATGCAGCACAAGAGTTAGGAACCTTTCCGAGGGGCCCTTGCTGGCCTGGTTGTACCCCGAAGAGGGCAGGTTATCTGACAGGGAGCCTGCATGGGAGAAACGACAGGAGCTGGGCATCTCTGGGTCGCTGCCTCTCTGCTCCCCACTGTAAAAGTTGATTGCCTTTGGAAGGAATGTATCTGATACTTATGAGGTGGGGAGCCTGTCCTTGTACTAGGTGTTTTATGTAGGTTTTCTTTCAAGATGCCCTCAAAGGGGGATTGCTAGATTGGAAGACGCTGGGGCTGCTGATAGGCTACCCTTTGTAAATTGGGACGGTGAGCATCCTTTGTCCAAACATATTTGCGCTTGAACCTGTGCAGCATTGTGGCAGAAGTTCAAACCCCATGTCGGTAATCCCACAGGAAGCTTGCAGACTAAGTGGTATTGCTCCTAGGAAGATGAGGGGGGTGAGGACAGAGACGTTTAGAGAAGGGTCCGTGACCTGTCTGAGGCCAGACGCCCCACTGGATAGCAGATCTGGGATCAGAGCACACTTCCACCCAATTCTAGCCAGCTCAGCCCCCTGCACCTCCTGCTGGGGAATCGCCCCCTTGTGCTGAAGTCCTAGTCTGCCATCACTAGCACTGGGGTCGAACTGAGGGCTGCCCCAGGTCAGCGGGGCCTTGGGGCTCACCTTTGGATATTTGGCCTGGAGGGCGTCTCTGGGTGTTGGATGCCCACCCCCCAACTCCAACTCACCGACGGCCTCCAGGCCGTCCTCGCCCCCACCTTCTCCCTGGCTGCCTGGGTTTCTCTACAGTTCTGACGTGACCATTTCCATCTCTTAGTGACTATTCACTTGATGTGACTTTGCTGTGACTTTGAAATGGCTTTGATTAAGAGGAGATGGCTTTGGGTTTATCAGTTGACTAGTAAGTTTGCAAGTTACAACATTTACAAAGGGGCACTAATCAGGAGCCCCAGCAGGCCAGGAGCCTTCCAGTCTAGCAGTTTCCTTGGAGAGAATCTTTAAAGAAAATGTGTGTTGAAGGCCTCCCGTGGTGAACAGCTCCAGGTCAGGCAGATCCTGGCTGGAAACAAGCTCTCTCTGGCCCACATTCTGCCTCCCAAACGGGGACAGTCGTCCCTTCTGGGTTGTCGTGAACTGGCCTGAGACTGTCTGTGGTCCCAGCAGAGCCCCTGGCATAGCGTGAGCTAAAGGACAGGCAGACACAGAGATGGATGGTAATAAATGCGCAGCAGCCTTGCTCAGCAGCTGACTTCCCCACCCAAACCATGCCCAGTCCCCACCTGATGCCCCAGCAGGGAACTTTGGGGTCGGGCAGGGGGTAGGCGCCCGTTTGGGACTGGGTCAGGAGTACCAGGAGCCTGGCCGAGGGTTTGGCACTGACCAGCGTCGTCTCTCCTAGATGGCAGACTGTGGCGGCCTCCCGCAGATCTCCCAGGTGAGTCCCTGTGGCACAGCTGTCGGGCTCCGCAGGTGGGGGCATTTCTACCGGAGTCCCGGTCACCCCTCCTCCCCTCCTGCAGGCCTCACAGCCACTGTCACCACCTTGCTATGACATCTGAGACAGTTTGTGGACCATAAATGGGCTTTGCATGTGAGGATGCATTTGATCCTCCAGAAACTCCTCGAGAGTAGATAGTTCTGGGGTTCACAGGGGTGAGGGCATTGGCCCAAGGGGATGTGGTTTGGCAGTGGTGGATTAGAACCCAAACACCACCTTCACTGTGCCGTATCACACAGCCCACGCCACAGGCTTCTGCTGCAGCGGTGCCCGGGGAGCTCAGGGCCAATGCAGAGTGGGTGGAGAGGAGGCAGGAGTGTACGAGAGTGTGTGTGTGCATGCACGTGTAAACACAGCAGTGTCGTGTGTTCACTGCTTGATGAGAAACTCCCCCAATTCCCCACCCGTAAATAACCCCCTCAACCTAACAAGTGAACTCACTTTTATCTATAGTCTAATAACTTTTTTAAAAGTCATACTGTGGTGACATATATGTAATATAAAATTTGCCATTTTAACTCTTTTTAACATACACTTCAGTGGTGTTAATCATGTTCACAATGTTTTGCAACCCTTACCACCATCCATTGCCAAAAGTTTTCCATCACCCCAAACAGAAACTCTGTACCCGTGAAGCAAGAACTCCCTTCTCCCCTGTCCCCGGGAACCCCTAATCTCTAGGAATTTGTCTGTTCTTGTGATTTGATATAACTATGGCTTTGCATTCTATTTTGAAATGTAATATGTGAATTTCCCGCTGTCCTTTTCATCAAACCCTGTCCCGCCTCGCTCTCCTGCCTCCAATCCTGAAAGGGAATCTGGAAATTCTCCAGCACAGGGAGCAGGTGCTCTGGGATCCCACCCGCCAGGTGCTGGGGGAGATGAGGTGGAGGATAGTGATTTCCTTACTGTCCTGCTGGAGGAACCGAGCGCCAGAAAGGGGCAGTGACTGGCTTCGGGCCTCCTGAGACCCAGCTCTAAGGATGGGGCACAGCGTCACGGGCCATCGGTGGCCTGGGCCTCCAGCAACTGACCGTGCCTTCCCGCCTTTCCCTTGCAGCCGGCCAAGCTAGCAGAGGCCTTCAAGTACTTTGTGCAGGGCATGGGCTACAGTAAGTATGGAGTTTCCCAGCATGCCATGGGTCAGGGGGCAGGTGTGGGATGCCCTTAGCCAGATCTGGATGCTTCTCTTCATCAGCTGGACCAGGTTCAGCTTTCCACAGATTGGGCAGGATGGGGAAAGAAACGTTTAGGCGTGTTGCGGATGGGAGGAAGTCTAGAAGTTCTTGTTTCTCCTTTTTCCGAAACTGCTCATTTTTCCTCCATTGTTGAGCAGAAGTTATTTCACACCAGGGAATTTTTTAGGTTTAGATGAGGATTAACAATCCTTTAAGCAACAAGAAGACAATGAACAGGGAAACAATGAAATGGTGAAACCCTTTTAAAATTGGATTATAGGCTTTCTCAGTTAAGTTGAGGGATGGTGAGGAAGATGGTGACGACAATGATGGTAGTGATTTCTGACAGTAATGGTGATGATGAAAGATTATTCATAAAATCCTTTAGTTTTCCTCACTTAACCATCACAGTACTCCACTGAGATCTTCTTACCCTCCTTTTACAAATGAGGAGACTGGGGCTTTGACAGGTTAAGCAAGGAGCCAAGAGGGATCTGTTCAAGTTGTTTGAGAATTGTAAAGTGCTGTGCATACGAGTGGTAAAGTCACTTATATTCAAGACACCTTGTGTCTTTGTTAAATTATTAGACTTGGGAATCAAAGGGTAAATAGAAGGATAATTCATAAGCTTGCCACTTCTTTTGGAGATTATAGTTTATTTTTTAGGCCGAATGCATCTGGCCTTTTTTTAGAAGTTGTAATGAGGACAGGGAGTATCAAGTTAAAACTCTCCACTGAAAAGCAGCTACATTTGGTATCATTTGGAATATTAGCCAGGGTTCTGGCCTTGACATCTTTTTTGGATCTTCCTGCCCAATACTGGGAATTATGATCCATGTGACCCTTTTAACTAGGAAGCCGTTCAGCTTCTCATCTCTTTTGTTTTTCTCTCCAAGACGTTGACTATTTGCCTAATTAAAATAGCAGCAGGCAGGTTTGGTGAATTTGCAGCTGTCTTATAATTGGCCTTGGCCACGTTTTGCTGCCAGCGGGGCTGAGCCCAGGGGCCAGGCAAGCTCATTCACCAGCCTCGGGCAGGATCCGTGTCCCAGGGTGCCCTCTTCCAACGACAAACATTTGCCTGCGGGTGCCCTTCCATTCTCGCCTGCTCTCCCTGTGGGCTGAGTGTGCAGCCACTGGCCAGCCCTCGTTTCCTTTTTACCTGGCAGGACCTGACTCGAGGCTCATTTGTCTTGGTCCTGCCTTGGGCTGTGGAGCGCTGCTTTGAAAGTGTGCTCTGGGGAGAAGGGAAGTTGAAAGCCAGGCCTCAGCCAGGCCTCGAAAAGCAGCCTGCAGGCTGTGGGGCAGGAGAAACCATTGTCGCAGAGGCTTCCACCGAGACAGAGAGTAATCCTTTATTGAGCACGTACTCAGTATGATGGGCCGGGCCTCAGCCTACCCCTGGGAGGTCAGGAAAACGTGCCCATATTTCTGGGCCAGAATTAGGGGCTCAGAATATGTGAGGGACAGATCAAGGGACTGACCTCAATTCTTTCTGATCACAAGCCTGGCTCCTTAAGAAGGGAGTTAAGTTCAGCAGGGGTTAATTTTGTTTGTGGGTGTCTGTCCCCTGGAAGCCAAGCAGGTGATGTAACCCCTGCATTCGCCTGCATTCACCAGCTGCCTCCATTTGTCACATCCTTTCTTCAGTGGGGCCTTTGCAGCAAAGTTTACATGGGGGGTGGGGTGGGGGATGGTTTTATCTTCATTCCATTTATGGGCCACCTACTATGTGCAAGTGTACTTGAAGTTGTTGGGGAAGACGCCAAAGAATGGAGAAGCCCTTCCCTGCCAGTTCCTGGCCAGCTGGGAGTTTGGAAAAAGAGAAAGATGACAACTGACAGCTCTGTCCCAGACTGAAGTACAGGGCTCAGCCCCGCTGACCTCAAATGTCCTTCCCCCTCCAGCGATCACTGGTGCTGTGGGGTAAGGGGCATACAAACACACACTGATATTGGGGGGGGGGGGCATTGTCAGTATTAGCACCCTCATTTTACAGTTGGGAAAAGTGAGGCTCAGAGAGGGATGCCCCCAAAGTCACACAGCTGTCAAGCAAGGGGCAGAATTGGGGTCCAAACTCAGGTCAGGACTCGAGTCACCCATGGTGGGCTTACACCTCGCCCGCCACCTCCATGAAGGTGTGCAATGATGACAGCAAGCCCAGTGGCCGCGTCGCTGAGAGATGAATACAGAACTCTTAGTGGGACTCCATTGCCACACCCCTGGGTCTGCTCCTCCCCGAGCCTCACTCGGGGCTCCCCGCCGACCACTGAGTCCCCTCCCTCCACAGTGCCCTCTGCCAGCATGACCCGCCTGATGCGCTCCCGCACAGCGTCTGGCTCCAGCGTCACCTCCCTGGAGGGCGCCCGCAGCCGCTCCCACACCAGCGAGGGCACCCGCAGCCGCTCCCACACCAGTGAGGCCGCCCGCCTCGACATCACCCCCAGCTCCCGGGCCACCGGGAACAGCGCGGGGCCCAAGTCCATGGAAGTCTCCTGCTAGGCGGCCCCTGCAGCCCCCGCCTGGACTCAGTGACCTCCCCCGCGGCCCCCTCCCCTCCAGCCCCCTTGGCCCCTGCCTGCCGCACTGCACATAACCCGGTATTAATCCAAAGCTTATTTTCAGAGAGTGAGCTCTGGTGAGGACGGAGTCAGATTGGGATGGGTGAGTGTGAGTCTTTCTGGCAAGAGCAGGGGCAGGGGCTTTTCCCAAAGGAAAAGAAGCATCTCCAAGGCAATGCGTGTGTCACCGCGGGGCCTGGTGGCCACTCTCCACCTGCCCGGGCAGATGCCCAACAGCCAAACCAAGGAATGTCGCAGGGAGCACTTCGCAAACCCATGCGCAGGCTGGCCCGAGCATCCTGGTGCAGACAGGCATTTTGTCCAAGGCCCAGCCCACCTCCTTCCTGTTTCCTCCCCAGTGAAAGAAAAACCAACCCAGTTTCTGGAAGCAAACCCTTTTCTGATTTGGGGAGGGGGAGAGCAGTGACTTATGGGTGGTTCTTTGAACAGTCAAAACAGGAAGAGGGAGGAAAAAGAGGTGGAATTTATGTCGCGGCTTGAGGCATTTGGAAAAACAAATCTCTTGTAGTTAACTTGAAGTAATAGATTTTTAAAGATGTGCATACGTAAACTTTTTAATGCTGAAGCATGCAGGCCTGTTTTTCTGGCATCCTTTTAATATACGACTAAAGCGGACCACAAAATCTCTTGGCTTTGCAAAGACAAGGTCTTGGCAAACGTTTGGGGTGTTGATCTTAAGGCTTTAGCTCTGCCATCTGCCTCCTCCTCTACAGCCCCACCCCAAATGCATGAGTGAGTGATTATTTTCATCTGTGGGGAAGATCACTTAGATTGTGGATACATTCTTTGAAATGGTGGGGAAAACATTCTGAGCAGATGTACCTGCTGTGATAACTCTACCCACAGGGGAGGGGTAGAGACATTAGGGTGGGGGTGGCACTTGGGTTACTAGATATAAAGCATTCCTTTTGGTTGTGATGGAATCCAGTGCAGTTGTAATTCTAGTGGATCCAACCTGGCACCCAGGAATCTAGCGTGCGTGAGTTAAATCCAGCTTCCAGTGTTTGCCAGCTGGGGTATAATCTGAATTTGATGTTTGTACATTTTCTGATCTGGTGGTGTCACTGTATCTTCAGGTTGAACATTTTGCTTTTGTGAGTGGTGGAAGTTCACATGGGACCTGGTGGCTGAGAAGATGTAAGGATTTTGGAATGTATATTCCATAGAACTTTCCTTCCCTCTCCCCACCTTCCTCTAGTCTCCACCTCTAAGCCTCCTTTTGCTGAATGGGTGGTACCACTGACGGGTCTGGGCATCCTGACTGTGGCTGTCGAGTTCCTGTACTACAGCCTTTTTTGACTTTCATTTTGGCTAACCATGGATTTTCTCAGAGGAAGTTTGATCCAAGAGAATAGACCCCTGTGAATCAGCTACTGGAACCTGGAGATTTCCAGGACCCTAGAGTTGGTAGAAGGAATTGGGCAAGGCTCCTAGGTAGCTGGAGAGCCGTGACTCAGTTTACCTGCCACCTGCCACCTTGGGGCTTCTCCCAAACTTGTACAGAAAGGTCAGGGTTAAGGGTAGGAGTGGCTGAATTGAGACGGGGAACTGTTGTGTCTTTCCGGAGGAGTTTCTTAATGAGATATTTGTAATTACTTCCAGATCAATAAATTTGTAACTTTGCAGTGGCTTGTGTGTTTTTTTCCTCTACCGGAGAGATTGTGCACGCAACATCAAGATACAGGGATAGGCGTTTCCAAGAGGAAATCGCCAGTCCTTGATACCTGGGGCCTCAGCTGGAATTCTTTGCTTTAGAGTGGCTCTGTCCAATAAAGAAGGAAAAAAGGATTAAAATTTTTACAACATTTATCATCAAATGCAAATAAGCTAAGAGATGCTGCTGTGAAGGAAACATAGTCAAGTTATTTTATGACATAGTAACATATGTGCTTCTCTATTATTGAGTTCAGTAGGCCCCGAGGCAGGTTTCAATATTCTGTAACTTCAAAGTAGTGGTGAGCATAATGGTACTTTAAGATGTCTGCCACAACTGGGATGAAAAGAAAAATATCTGTGATTTCAGCTGGTGACGGAGTCACAATATTATTGGGTTGTCCTGCCTACATTTAGATAGAAGGGCAGGCTAAAGGTCAGTTAGAGGTTAGTAAAAATAAAGATGCTCGTGTGGGCGCTTAGTCATCCAACTTCATGCCCCCTGAAGTCTATCCATGGAGGCTTTGTGGGTCAGAGGACCCCAGATCCAGGAACCCTGCTTTAGAGGCTGGAGGTGGGGGGAGGCGCGCTGGCTCATGCATTTGCACCAAACCTAAGAAGTGCCTGGTCTGTCACAGCCCCTGCGAGTGTTGGGAGCAAAGATACGTTGGGTGGTGGAGGAGCCGGCAGGTAATCGACATGGCAGTGGGTGAGTGGGGGGAGCCCTCGGGCCCCCACCACGGTGGTGCACTGTTGCCTGGGCTGGATGCTATTTAGAGAACTATACCGAGAGTCTGTTGCACCAGCTGGGGATCTATTTCTGATCTCCCAGTTGCTTTTTTGGTTTTGATCCCCCAACCCTGGTTTCAGCAGCACCTGGGAAGCCAGATCTGTGGGGAGGCCCAAACCTCCACCTGCCACCTCCCTCCCAGCCCCTCCTCAGGCCCAGCCCGGTTGCTAAAGCCGCTGGCTGCGTCTATGAATCCCAATCCCACCGGTGACCTATGTGCCTTAGGGGTCCTTAGGCTGGATGGGGTGAGGCCTGGCCTTGTGGGGTCAGAGGTGGGATGGGGGAGGGGGTCTACTAAATGACTGAGCCTCCTTTCTAGGATCAGATTGCACCTGCTTCTCTGCAGCCTCAGATGTGGCCCTAATTCAGGGGCTGGTGGTGAACGTCTGGTTCTTGGACCTCAAACCAATCAAGTCTTTGTGCATCCTAGGGAGAAATATCTAACTGGTCCAGCTTGACTCAGGTGTTCCCACCCCCTGTTCCATCAGCTAGGACTGGGCTCATACTCCGCCCCACACACCTTGTGCACTCATGCACACATGTGTGTACACACACATGCACACACAGCAGGGACTCCAGAGTCATTGATATAATAGTGGCAGGTGAATTGCCATGTCCTTTTGCACAATTTAATCGAACTCACTTTTGCAGAACCTGCCCTTCCCTCTCCCTGCTCTGGGAAGCATTTCCAGAATACCCAGCCCTCCCAGGAAGCGCTGCCGTGGCCTCAGTGGTACCTGCTGCGTTTGCCCTTCTCCCCAGCCAGACCACTAGGGAGTTATTTTTGTATCGCCAGGGCCAGCCCAGTGCCTCACAATAAGCAAGAGGTTTTGTTTAAATCAGCAGATGGACACTTCCTTAATAACCGTAATATAGCGGGAATTATAGTTTCTTTCCCCTTTTGATTATCTATTTGTGAGAAGTTATACTGGCTTCATAGATAAGAAAACCAAGGCTCAGAGAGATTAAATAACTTGTCCAGCCATGTCAACAACGGATTGTATCTTTCGCTGCCTTTTGAAACAGTACACCACTGATGCGGTCACCTCCTTATGACTTGTGATTATAAAGCATCAATTAGTTCCCGGGACCAACAGTGTTAAGACTTTGAAGTGCCCGTAGGAGAGTTTGTCGCTCTAGTAAATGGTCCCACTCAGACTCAGGTGACCTTTTTCCCCCTCCATGGCATGTTTGTTTATTTTGTTTACTGTCTGTTCCCCAGGCTTGAGTGCAGACCTCACAGGGGTGGGGACTTTTGTGCCTTTTGTTATAAAGTTCCCCCAAGACCTTATTAACAGTGTCTACTGTGCACTGTGTTCAGTAAGGCTCAGTAGTCAATAATACAGAGTGTGGGAGGCCCTGTGGGGGCATGTCACAGCCCCTTCTCAGGGAATCTGCACCTCACCCCAGCAGGGATGTGCTGCTCACATCATTACCCCATTTCGCAGACATGGTCACTGAGGCTCGGCAAACCTTGGAAATGTTGAGGGGCAGAGATAGAATTCGAACCCAGGTCTCTGATTCCAGGGCTTGTATGCTTTCTACCCCCCAAACACAAAGCACTGGGTGAGACTTGTCCCCCCTGTAAGCTCCATGTCAGTGTGGGTGGGGAGGGACCCTGTTTTATCTAGGACTGGCCTTGGGAAGGCCTTGCTGGTTAATAGGGCCAAGAGCATAATAGGATAAGAAACAACTTGGTCATGGATGGATGGAGGGATGGACGGGCAGACAGAAAGATACATGGATGGGTGGTGTAGAAGCACAGCAGAGGGGCCCTGGCCTCTCTCGTTTCAGCACAGCACACAGCTGCAGCACAGCTGTGGCTTGGTCCCTACACAGGGGAGCTGTGGGTGCTGCCCCGAGGCCAGCTGGGAGTACAGACAGGAGAGGGGCGGCAGGAGGCAGGAAGTGGGGCTGACGCTCTCCCTGCTCCTAGAGGGAGATGAGCTCTCAGGCCTCTCTAGCCACAAGTCACGAAAACTTTGATTTTTGGTTGTTCTCAAGTTTCTTCCTCAAGGAAACTGCCCAGAGGGGAGACAAGGGGGTAGCTTCCCGAGGAAGCAGAAGGGCCTGGCTGGGCACTGGGGTAGTGATGCCAACTGCCAGCCACTGGAGTGGGGGTGCCAGGTCCTGAGGGCTGGGCAACTAGGAGACCTGCTTTTATGGTATCTTGTGTCTGGTTGTAAATTTTTCTACCTTCTCCTGTACTGACACGCTATTTGCTCACTACTATCAATAAGCCTACTTCTATCAACTTCCTCTCCCTTTTTATTTGTCATAGACTAAGAAATCCACATTGTCAGTATTGTGCAGTGGACAATGTGGGTTTTAGAGTGGAGATCTGGAGATGTTCTTTACAGAGTGTAAAACATGAAGCAGTACATGGGCTTTGTGGCAATTCTTTCATTTCCTCCAAAGGCATTTTTTCTCAGAAGTCCATTTGGAGAGAACCCAGGTGAGCTTGAACTCAGACCTCTGAACACAGCTCATGCTTTTGTATTTTCATTTAGTCGGTGGGGGTGATAGAGAACACTGGACCTTCTGCCATGTGCTTTCTTCTTTTCCTAATAAAATGCTTCTGGCCATTTTCCCACATCCCATTTTCTCAACTCAGATAACCTCAGAAATCTCCCCCAAAGTCTACCCATTCATATTCATCCGAGGCACCCACAGGTCTCTGTGATCTAATTTCCGATGTACAAAACACAAATGTGTGCTACAGAATAAAAGTGTTCTGGGAAATAATTTATGTGACAATTATGCTTATTGGAACCGATTCTCCCCTTGAATTTTATTATAATAGCATAGCTTCCTTGGCTGCTCAAGCAAATACCATGTAATCAGTTGGCTTAAATAACGGGCATTTATTAGCCCATGGTTTTGATGCTAAGAGAAAGTCCAAATCAAGGTGTCAGCAAGGTGAGGCTTTCTTCCCAAAGACTGGCCTTCTGGGGCCGGCTGCTGGGAACACGGTCCTGAGCTCCTGTGTCACGTGGCAATGCACATGGCGGCCTCCCCTGGCCTCTCGGTTCTCTTTCAGATTCATGAATTTCAGCGTCTTGCTTCCTGTGGCTTTCTTTCTAACTATCTGAATTTCGTTCTGCTCATAAAGGATCCCAGAAATAGGATTAAGACCCATCCTGACTGAGGTGGGTCACACCTTAACTGAAGTAACCTCATCAAAGGGCCCTTCTTTCAATAGGTCCACACCCACAGGAATGGATTCAGTTTAAGAACATCTTTTCTGGGGTACAGAGCTCCACACCACCATGGGGGAGAGAGTGGGCAGGTGGGAGATCTGGCTGGAAGGCTTCACAGGAGTCATTCATGTCATTTGCCCCAGCCATCTGCACGTGTGTTCCTATATACACACGTGTGTGCTATGCATTGCACTGGGTTTTGGAGACAGAGAAGAATTCAACACCATTCCTGCCTCAAGATGCTGTGTTTTTAATCAAATCACAGCATAAAGTGAAAACATAAAAATAAACCAGTTAAGGGAACAAGAACATTCAATGGAATATTAGTGACATTTTTTCTTTATGTTTGCTGTTCTGAAGTCGGGGCTAAAAAAAATGAAATCTGTATTGCACACCTTGGCTCCAATTCTGACCACAGCCTTGATGTTTATCTTCAATTTATAAGGAAACTGGGACTCAGCTAATAATAGATTTGCTTATTAAGTGCTTACCGTGAGTCAGGCACTACTGTAAACAGTTTGCCTGCATAGGCTTTTTAATTATAACATCAGCATACCACGAGGTAGGGACTATCATGTCTGCATTTCACAGCCAAGGAAACAGAAGCTCAGAGAAGTTAAGTGGCTTGTTCATTAAAGGATTAAGCAGACGGAGGTTCATTTGTTCCCCAAGGTCAACACTGTTTCCATTGTGTCATGCAGCCTCCCTCACACTTCTTTATATGTCCTGTGGTTCCTAAGGCAGCTGGCAGTAGATATTCCATCCGTCCATCCATCCATCCATCCATGCATCCATCCATCCAACCCCTGCTTACCTGATCCCTGCCCTGTGCCCAGAACTGTGCTAGGTTCTGAGGATGCAGTCATGGTCCCTGACCTCAGGGTACCCACAGTCTAACTGGGGATCCAGAAAGGTATTGAATAAATGAGTGAATGAATGAATGAGTGTTGAACACTCTATATTTGCATGAGATGTATTGCAGCATGGACACATTGGCAGCCCTGGTCTTTTCTGAATTCTAGATTTCACATTTCTAAGTCCTTCTCCAAACTTCTAAGCTGTTTTTATTTCTGTTTATAAAATATCTAGGATATAATTTCCACCACCCACACATTTATTGAATGCACTCAACGCTTCATCATTACCCCACAGCAAATGGATATACAAGAAAACCCAGCAAATCCAGTAAGTCACTTTGCTTATGATTTATTGCTTTAAAGAGAAAAGCTATAAATAGAAAATGTGAGCAATGAAAAACTCTTCACATTGTACAAACACGTTCCACGCTACACAAATCATGAGAAAAATGAGGAACGTTGTAAAACATGACATATTGCCCAAGTGCTATTTTTTACCCCATTGGGAAATTCCAAGGCATATCTTCATATATATATTTTTAGAAGTCACTTTACAAAAATGACAGTAGTAATATTTAAATATTAAATCACAGTTTGAAAATAGTTACATATGTACAAATATGTACACACGCATGTATGTGCAGAGGCACACGGCTGACCATTATGTCGATCCGTGATTCCCAGCTGAGCAGAGTTATCATTGCCTTACTTTCCAGAAAGGTAAGTCTCTAAAAAGTAATGATGCAATCCGATAGAATAGTCACGAGCTACCTTCCTTCGCCATGCCATGTGTACATCCAATACAATGTTCATGAGTTTGTCAATCTTAGCATTTCAATCTGCTTTCTCCGAGGACTCCTGAATCACTTTCAAAGTTAAATTACAGCTATTGTCAGTAAAGCACCTCTTGAAATGGCTGTACCTTTTGATTTGGGGACAGGATACCCTGGACTACTGTTAGGAAAGATGGCTCGGG